>VZQC01009936.1:858060-946369 GCA_009823505.1 Rhizomys pruinosus
GAGGGGGGGAAATGGATGAAGTGTGGCTTTTCAATCCTTATCTTGAAGCATTCATCTTATCAACCTCACTGGTAACCTTTAAGAACTCAAGAAAACACGAAGAGGTTAGGATAACGCTCTAATTTCATTCTGTTGCTGTGATAAAACACTGATCAAAAGCAACTTGGGAAGAAAGGGTTTATCTGACTTACACTTCACTGAGGGAAGTCAGGGGAGGAACTTGAAGCAGAAGCCATGGAGGAAGCTGCTTTCTGGCTTGCTCTCTGGCTGGCTCCCAGGCCCATGCTGAGCTAGTGGCTCTCTTCTACAGGCCAGGACCCCTTCATGGGGTGGAACTGCCTGTGTTGGGCTGGGCTCTCCTATGTCGTCAATAAGGCAATCCTCCACAGGCATGGCACGGCCAGTCTGATCTAGGTAATTCCTCAGATGAGGCCTCCCCTCTCAGGTGACAATCAAGGGCAAACAGAACAGATAATGAAAGGGTGGCTGACAGTAAGAGCTAGAAAATCTAGTGTGGAATACAGTCTCCAAAAATAACGCCAGCTCACCCTGCCCTGTCCACAGGCAATTCCAGTCATGCCTATGAGAGAACACCCCACCTCCTGCTGTGCCTCGGAATGAGGTCACCTTGTCCCAGCTGCCCTCATTCCAGGCCTGTTCCACAGAAGGTCTACGCCAGGAAGGAAGCAGTGTTCTCTTGGCTGCAGGTCTACCCAGCCCCATGTCTAGGGCTGGTCAACTGTCTTTCCCAAACCATGGGATCTGCTCTCAACTCGGGGTGCTGGCACAGTTCATTTGGAAATACCTGTGAGGTACAGGCTGGGTTCTTTAGCTTCTTGCTCCTCCCTGCTGTTGCCCCTTAGTTTCACTGATAGATATGAAATTCCGTACTTGACAAGTGTGAACTTGGTCACCCTTGCCACCAGCTCAGTACATCAGTTACAGAAGCCCTCCTCCACCAGTGGGCTCTGCTGCCATGTGTAACAGACCATCCGTAACAGCCAAGAGAACTCACAGAAGAGACAAACCGTTCCTGATGGAAACAGAAGGACTATATGTATGGGTTCTGGGTATGAAACAAAACACATACTAGGTTCCTGGGATATATTTATAAAACCATCTGCTTGGTTTTCTTAAAATAGGGATTTATATTTGCATTTGTATAAGTCTCAGTAACTTTTAGAAGGTTATACATGAAACTAAACAGAAAGGTAACCCACTAGGAGAGAGCCGGATAGTCAGGGGAAATGCTGGGAGAACATTTTTTAACCATATACGAATATGTACAGACTGAATAATGTGAAAATAACACATAAAACCCAAATGTTTAGGGGCTGAGGAGATGCTCTTAGAGAGGACCAAGATTCAATTCCCAGCACCCACATGGTGGCTAACAGACATCTGTACCTTCAGTTACAGGAGCTCCAACACCCTCTTCTGATCTCTGTAGGCACTGCACAACAATTCAATACATGCAGATAATACAGTCATACACATAAAATAAAAATAATAAAATATGTATAATATCTATATAAGATATTATAAGATAAGATCTATATCTTATATAGATATACATATTTTATTTAATATATTATATAGATATTATACATACGTATAGTCTTATTGAGACATGGTATTATATCTTTATAATATACACATATATATTATAGCTATATAATATATAACATATCTAGATATCTGTATTATATAGAGAGATTATTTCATATTATATCTCTATATATAGTATATATATACTATATATATAGTCTTTTTGAGACACAATCTGCCTACAGCCCCAGCTGTCCTAGAACTCACTTTGTAGACCAGGCTGGCCTTGAACTCACAGTGATCCACCTGCCTCTGACTCCTGAGTGCTGGGACTAAATACCACCACACCCAGCTTTAAAATATATTTTTTTAATTAAATGTTTAGCTGGGGGTGGTGGTACATCCCTTTAATCCCTCCACTTAGGAGGCAGAGGCAAGTGGATCTCTGTGAGTTCAAGGCAAACCTGGTCTATCTACATTGTGAGTTAAAGGTCAGATGGGACTACAGAGAGGCCCTGTCTCAAAAATAAATAAATAAATAAATAAATAAATAAATAAATAAATAAATAAATATCTGGTAGACTACTGCTGTAAATACATCTGGGCCTCAGCATATTTTAGTTGGGAGGTTTTGTATTACTGGTTCAATGGGTCTGTTTAAGCTATTGATCTCATCTTGGTTTGGCTTTGGTAATTCCCATGATTTCAGATATTTATCCACTTCTTTTAGGTTTTCAAATTTAATAGTGTACAGGTTTTTAAAGTATTCCCTAATAATGTTCTGGATTGCTTTGTTGTCTGTTGTGATGTTTCCCTTTTCATCTCTAATTTTATTGATTTGCAGTTGCTCTTTCTTTCTTTTGGTTAACTGGGCTAAGGGTCTGTCTATCCTATTTATCCTTTCAAAGCACCAGCTCTTGGACTCATTGATTCTTTGTACTGTTTTCTTTGTTTCTATTTCATTACTCCCTGCTCTGATTTTTGTTATTTCTTCTTGTCTGCTGGGTTTGAGTTTAATTTGTTGATGTCTTTCAAGTGTCTTGAGTTCCAATGTAAGTCATTTATTTGTGCTCTTTCTGATTTTTTAATGTAGGCACTTAGAGGTATAAATTTCCCTCTTAGAACTGCTTTTAAAGTGTCCCAGAGATTTTGTTGTGTTGTATTGTTCTTTCCATTTAATTGCAGGACTACTTTTATTTCTTTCTTAATTTCTCCTTTGACCCATTATTTAATCTCCATGAGTCTGTGTAGTTATTAGGGCTTATCTTGGCATTAATATTGAGCTTTATTGCATTGTGGTCTGATAGAATGTATGGAATTATTTAACTTTTTTGTATTTGTTACGGTTTGTTTTATGCCCCAGTATGTGGTTGAATTTAGAGAAAGTTCCATGGGGAGCTGAATAGAAAGTATATTCTTTGGTGCTTGCGTAGAATATTCAGTAGATGTCTGTTAGGTCCATTTGATGTATTGTGTTGTTTAATTCAGAAGTTTCACTGTTTATTCTTTGTCCAAGTGACTTGTCTAATGGAGACAATAGAGTATTGAAGTACCCTACTAGTAGTGACTTGGTATCAATCTGTGCCTTAAAGTCCTGTAGTATTGTATGTATGAAGTTGGGGGCGCAGGAGTTGGGTGCATATATGTTCATGACTATATCTTCTTGGTTGATTGTTTCTTTGATAAAAATGAAGTGACCCTCTTTATCTTATATTTTCTGATTTGTTTTGGTTTGAAATCTATTTTAACCTATATTAGAATAGTAATTCCAGCTTGCTTCTTAGTACCATTTGCTTGGAATATTTTCTTCTACCCTTTCACCTTAAGATGCCTGCCCTTGATGATGACATGGGTTTCTTGCAGACAACAAAAAGATGGATTTTGTTTCTTAATCCATTTCACTAGCATGTGTCTGTTAATTGGGGAGTTCAGTCCATTGATAATTAAAGTTATTGAGAGATGGGAATTGCTTCCCATCATTTTCATTTCTGTTTGCATTCTTGGTCTAACCTTGTATTTACACAATTATACCTTCATTTCACTTTTTTCTGTTGCCCCTCGGGTACAGTCATTCCTTTCTTCCACTTTTTGTATTGCTTCAACTAGTCTCTGAACGTCTGGTTTTCTGGACATGAATTCTTTCATGTCATGGAAGATCATGGAAGATTTTTCTTTCTCCTTCAACTATAATAGATATTTTTGCTGGGTAAAGTATTCTGTATTGGCATCTATGGTCATTTAGAACATAAATGTTTTTAATTAAGCAAAATAATTTTCCTTTTCAAATAAAATGTAATGTAGAGTCCAAATGTAAAATGAAGAAACAAAAGTCAAGCAGCTCAGGAAGTGTTTAAACATGTGAGTGTCTAGGATTCATTCTGTTGATTTTATCATTTTTACTCAGAAATTTCAAGAATTCTTTTTCAGAAAATCAGAAATAATGATTCCTCGAAATTCCGTTTGAAGAGCATAGTTCTGTCTGTAATTTCTAATTCAATTTAACGATGCTCCTCCTTTTCCTTAAATTTTATTATAAGCCTTTTTCAGCATTGCTATATGACATCACAATCTCAATAATTAATCGAAAGACCCTTGAAAAAGAAAACACATTATTTATAAGCCAAGGAAATATGGAGTGGGTATAGAGAGAAATAATAAGAAATGTGTATTTCTAGGGCCCCTTTTTGTACATAGGCTATTAAAAAACATCGCCTTCAGACATATCTTCTTGGACACACCATGGTATGGCCGCTGCAGCCAGGGGTCTCGGTGCGCTGGCCTTGGACATGAAGCCCCGAGAAGCGGCACATCGTTCTGTGCACTGTAACTGTCTTCAGCTGCTCCAGGTTTTCACAGAGCTCACTGTGCAAAGCACTGGCTGGAACCTGGCTATACTTCCATTCTTTCTGTCTTTCCATCTGGAATGTTGTACTGAATGAGGTGGATTCTACAAAGGGAATTACATGGGCTCCTTCATCTTCAGGGAGTTTTTCAGCCTCTTTGTGAGGTCAGGGTTTGCTTTCTTCAATACCACATGAGACTGTTCACACTCCACACCCTTAATGGAAGTGAGAACAAAGGTTGGGTTCTGCCACCCACCAATGTGGGTGTTAAGTGCTAGCCAATTTTCTTGCAGGTTCAGAAAGATCCTAAGAGCTGCGGCAGCAGCCCCAGCAGCAGCTCGGAGGCCTTCTGCAAAAGTGCCCACCCGGCTCCCAATTTCCCCAGGTTTTTCCTTCCTTTTTGGGGTCTTTTTGAGACAAGCTCTCCCTGTAGCTCCAGCTGGCCTTGAACTCACAAAGGTCCACCTGCCTCTGCTTCCCAAGTGCTGGGATTAAAGGCGTGTGCCACCGCTCCCTGCTGAGTCCTCATTTTAATGGAAGGAGAGCAACATTTACTTTCTAAAAAAGATTTATTTTTATTATCATTTTCTTTGTTTGTATGTTTGCTTGTTTGGGGTGGGGTATTGACACAGGGTTTCCCTGTACTCCCACTTGGCCCACAGCTTGCTATGGAGACCAGGCTGTTCTTGATCTCACAGACATCTGCCTTCCTCTGCCTCTCAAGTGCTGAGATTAAAGATGTGTGCTCCCACACCCAGGTTTTTTTTTTTAACTTATTATCATTTTTAATTTGGGGGGGATTTTTAGGTGTAGTGTGTTGCCTGTGTGTTTGTGTACCTGTGTCATGCAATGTCACTGGAGGCTAGAAAAGGGCATCAGATCTTTGGAACTGGAGTTAAGGATGGTTATTAGCCACAATGTGGATGCTAGGAACCAAACCATGTCCTTTGTAAGAGCAGCCAGTGCTCCTAACCACTCAGCCACATTTCCAGGCTGTTTCTATCATTTCCAACTATATGTAAGTGTTGTCTGTGTGAGGGTATGTACACAGTAGTGCAGGTGCCCGAAGAGGACAGAATAGGGCATCAGACCCCCTAGAACAGGCGGTTGTATGATGAGTCCTTTGGGAGAACAGTAACCTCTGAGTCATCTCTTCAGCCCCAAACATTTACATTTCAACAGTTAAGTTTTGTTTATTTTTGTTTTTGAGACAGGGCTTCCCTGTAACACCAGCTGGCCTGACATTCACCAGCCTAGATCTCACAGAGATATGCCTGCTTCTGCCTCCCAAGGGCTGGAATCAAAGGCATCCAGGGATGGTTCAATATATGTAAGTCAGTAAGTGTCATAAACCCTATAAATGGACTCAGAGACAAAAAAAAATCACATGGTCATCTCAATAGATGCAGAAAAGGCCTTTGATAGAATTCAACATGCCTTTATATTAAAAGTCCTAGAGGCAGTCATGGCAGAATGCATAATCTCGGTTGGGGTGGGGGTGGGGGTGAAGGGAAGGGGAGATATGCCTGAACTGAATTGGAAAATGATGTATGAAATGCACAAAGCATCAATAAAAAAAATGTTAAAAAAAAAAAAAGCCCTAGAGGGAATTGTACTGGAGGGAACATACCTCAACATAATTAAAGCTATATACAGCAAACCCACAGCCAATATTATTCTAAAGATAGAAAAATTAGAAGCATTCCCCTTAAAATCAGCAAGGCTGTCCACTATTTCCAACCCTTTATAATATAGTACTTGAAACTTTTGCTAGAACAATAAGAGAAGGAAGTTAAAGGAGTACAAATTGGGAGATATCAGATTTATACTTTTTTGCAAATTAGATGATATTATACCTAATAAATGCCAAAAGTTCCACCAGAAAACTTTCAGTATGGTGACAGTTTTCAAAATTAATCTACAAAAATCAGTAGCCTATCTATATACCTATTACAAGCACTTGGACAATGAGTACATGGAAACATTCCCATTCACAATAACCTCAACAAAATTATCTTGGAATAAACCTGACCAAAGATATTAAAGATTTCTACAATGAAAATTTTAAATCTTTGAAGAAAGAGATTGAAGACACCAGAAGATGGAAGTACCCCCCATGCTCATGAATTGGAAGAATTAATATAGTGAAAACAACCATCCTATCCAAAGTAATATGTAGTTTCAGTGCAATCCCAATCAAAATCTCCATGACATTCTTCACAGAATTAGAAACACCAAAATTCACATGGAAGCACAAAAGACCACAGATAGCCAAAGGAACCCTGAATACAAAGAGCAATGCAGGGGTGATTATTATACCAGATTTCAAGTATATTACCCAGCTATAGTCATAAAAAGAGCATGGCAGAGGAACAAAGATAGACCCATAGATCAACGGAACATAATTGAAGACCCAAATGTGAGTACATGCAATTTCACCCACCCTTTGTCAACAAAGGGGCCAAGAAGACTCATTGGAGAAAACACAGAATCTTCAGCAAATGGTGCTTGTAAAAGTGGATCACCATCTGTAGAAGAGTGAAACTAAGCCCTTATCTTTCACCTTGCACAAAAGTCAACTCCAAATGGATCAAAGACCCCTGTGTGAAACTTGAAACTCTGAAACTATTAGGAAAAAAACAGGCAGTAACCTACAAGAGATAGATGTAGGAAGGACTTTCTAAATCAACATTTGTTGCTCAGGAATTGAGGTCAAGAATCAACAAGTGGTATCTCATTAAACTAAAAAGCTTCTGTACAGCAAAAGAAACAATCAGAGGAGTGAAGACAAAACCCTCAGAGTAGGAGGAAATCTTCACCATTGACACATCCGGAGTACATAAATTACTCAAAAAACAAAGGACCAAGAGAACCCATGATAGGAGGTACCGTGTCAGAAAACTGCACAGCTGTGTGGAGTGGGAAGGGGAGGCTCAGCGACGCTGTTTAAAGGAGCATTGGGGCCAGCGAGACAGCTCAGCAGGTACAGCCTGGCAACCTGAATTCTATCACTAGAACTGACGAAAAGTGGAAACAAAGAGCCAACTCCACAGAGCTGCCCTTTGACCCCCACATACATGTGGTAGTGTCTGTGCCTACACACGCATGATGCACACACAATTACAATAACAGAATACAAAAAATTAAATATGATAAAGCATTGGAGATACTAAGGCAATGTAAGATTTGAGAACACAGAAGAATCTTCCTGAAAGGATAACTATTGAGGATTGTAGAAGAATGAATATAAATATCTGGTAGGATTACTTTCTGGAATCTTCTTAAATCTGCCCTAAAGTTGGAATAAAGTTCTGCTTGTTGGGTCCTAAAATCTGTCAATATTTCTCTGTGTTGACCTTAAGTTAAATTATTTTTAGAATAGGGCTGGAGAAATGGTTCAGCAATTAAAAACCCATACTGTTCTTACAGGGGACCTGGGTTCAGTTCCCAATACCCGCATGGTGGCCAACTCCAGTTTCGGGGGCTCTGATGCCCTCTCTGGCCTGCACAGTCGTTCCACTCATGGGTACACTTATAGGTAAACACTCATTCATCTTTAGGACACTTCTGCCTCCTAGTCTCCCCTGAAGAAACCCAGCTCCCCGTGCCTGTTCCCAGCATTTCCACACCTCTCCCTTTTGTTCTCCTAGATCTTTTTATGTACATGGCAAATCACTGAGCTTCAATTCTCAAGCTTACAAGATGCTGGACAACTAACAAAATGATACCAAAACACACAAGACTAGAAATAAGAAAGGAAGTTAGTAACTTTTTGATTGTGTACCTGGGAGTTAAGAGTTGGGCCAGGGCACCCTTCATGGTGACGGCTGTCTCCCTCCCACAATGAACTATTCTCACTGAGGAGATGTCTCTCCCATGGGCATGCCCCTGCTTCCCATCCCTGCTTTCTAGTCAAATTGGGTCTTGTATGTCTATTAGAAGGGAAGACCTCTTTGCCCATCTCAAATGCCAGAAGACCTTTCATAGAGACTAAATGATACAGGTTCTAGATATAATTAGGTTCAGCCAACAGGTAGGCACCCTTTTATTTCCATATAAGTGAGACTTTGTTGGATATTTGCCATACATGTGTGCATTTACAAGCAAACTCCATCCTTGGAGGTGCCAGCATGGGGAAGTATGGTACCATCAACTCAAGGATTATTTTAAACTGGGAGTTTGGAGTTACCTGTCAAAAGCCTCGCACTTTACAAAGGGCAACAAGAATGGTTCATGGTCACACAAAAGTAGTAGTAAAGCCAGTGCGTAAGCTCTGACTCCCCTGATGCCCTCTGCCACTCCAGGGTAGCACTAAATCCATAGTTGAGGGTAGATTTAGAACATTTACAATAGAAAATCTTGGATCCTGAGACAAAATAAGACTAGGAAAGAAAGACATTAAAGAGAGGCCATGACAAAGTTGGAGAGGATTTAAGGCAAAGGAAGCAGAAATATTCGGGTCTAAGACACAGGGCCTGGTCTAATGATCCTTCCTATCCACTTTACCCCTAGAGGCTTTCATGGCGTGAATATGAGCTGTCCTGCATAGGCCCATGGTCAATGCCTGGACCTTGGCTGGAGGTGCTATTTTGGGAGACGGTGCAGGAGGCAGGGCTCTGCTGGAGGAAGTAGGTCACGGGGGCACGCTTTTGAAAGCTGTACCTAGTCTCTGGCTCCTTCCTCTCTCTGCTTCCTGTGGTCACGGGGTGAGCAGCCTCTGCCACTGGCTCCCAGGGCAGGATGTACCCAGAATCCAGAGACACCGACTAAGGCTGAAACCTTTGAGTCATGAATTCTTTAAGTTGTCTTTTTAAATATTTGGTCACGATGATGATAAAGGCTGACTATCACGGAGGCATATTCCATAACTGAACCTTGTCTATCCGCTACCAGGAAATGTGTCTGGTGCGGCATGACTGTCTTTGGACTCAAGCCATTTTCTCTTTCTGGTATCTTCTGCTGCCTGAGTAACCTGCCAAATTTCCCATTCTTCTGTGCTGCCCCACGGGGTCCACGTTGTTGTGGACACCTCTGTCTTCCAACACAGCACTGAACAAAACTCTTTAGCTCTTCAGCTCCCAATAAAGAAGGCAAACTGACTGACTGGCTTACATATAGGGAAGACAGAATAACCAAGGATCATTCACTGAAAACTATTAGAGGAGCAGACCAAACCAATTAGATTACAATGAGGGGCTGGAGAGATGGCCTAGCGGTTAAGAGCGCCGACCGCTCTTGCAGAGGACCCAGGTTCGATCCCCAGTACCCACATGGCGGCCGAGAGCCGTCTGAAACTCCAATTCCAGGAGAACTCCAGTTCCAGGGGAATCCGAGACCCTCTTCTGACCTCCGCGGCATTGCACGACACGGGTGCACAGACTTGCATGCAGACAGTACATTGATATACATACCGAAATAAAAAAAAAAAAAAAAGATTACAATGAAAGAAATTCAGGATTATAATAGCTATAGAGATTAACAAATGAAGAAATCTAGATCTCCCAGACAGCTTAATATTATGCTATGAAGGGAAGAAAGCTAACATTTTATAGTAGATTGGACAGTAAGCACCATATTTTGTACTTCACAAACATCCATCTGAAACCTCATAATATTGAAGAAAGCTTTTTTATTCCATTTTATGGATTAAAATTCAAAAGCCCTGAGCCAGATGTGGTCATGTATACCTAATGATCTTAGCACCAAGGGACACAGAGGCAGGAGGATCATGAGTCTACAGCCAGCCTGGGTAATATAGATATATTTGTCTCAAAAAAAAAAAAAAAGAAAGAAAAACTGAAATTCACACATGCTTTAAAAAATACACTTAAGATCACAAAGTATAAAAATAGCCTTTGAACTCATGTCCCACTGATATTGTCTATCACTGTTCACTGTGCTCCATTGCAAACACCGTAAGAGAAGTCTACTTCCCACCATTCTACCTCTAGCAATTTACACTGATGAACGACATTTTAAAAATGAATGAGAAGGGCTGGAGAGATGGCCTAGCGGTTAAGAGCGCCGACCGCTCTTACAGAGGACCCGGGTTCGATCCCCAGCACCCACATGGCGGCTGAGAACCGTCTGAAACTCCAATTCCAGGAGAACTCCAGTTCCAGGGGAATCTGAGACCCTCATCTGAACTCTGCGGCGTTGCACGACACGGGTGCACAGACTTGCATGCAGACAGTACATTCATACACATACAGAAATAAATAAAATTAATAAAAAAAAAATGAATGAGACAGGGGAGCAAAGAGATAGCTGTCAGTAAAGTCCTCCTTTGCACAAATCCCAGAGCTGGAGAGCTGCAGATGGGCGGGTCCTCGGGGCTCACTGCCCACGCAGCGTAGTATAATTGGTGAGCCCAGGCCAAAGAGAGCCTCTGTTTCAAAAAGCAATGTGGATAATGTCTGAGGAACAACATTCAAGTTTGTCATTTGGCCTGTAACAGGCACACATACACATGCATGTTCACCCACTCATACAAATACAGACAAACACACATATAAATGTGAAGATGAGTGAGACTCAATAAACAATAAGTACTGGGCTTGATACTGTATTCTGTGGGTAAAGAGAAGAATAAAATATGGTCTCTGCCTTCAAGGGGCTTATAGTCTGGTCATTCAAAGATATGGGTAGACTCAAAACCATAAAAGAAAACATTGATAGATTTGACTATAGAAAAAGACAACAACCTTAGCACAGCTAAAAGGTATCATATAAATGAAGTGACCAATATTTCCATGTAAAACTGGAAGATAATGTTTATAACATAGTACAAATGTCTATAAATCAGGAGGAAAATGGTACCTCTGACTAATAAAATTGTCAGACCTGGAGACAAAGACTGGGGAAGAAGCACCTGCTCACTTACTGCTTACGTACTCAATACTAAATTTCCTTTATAATTTTAAAGCAAATTCTTTTCACAGAAAGGAACCCACAAGTAACCGAACTAATGGCAGGATTCTAATTCATCAGTGACTTGACCCTTCTCTTCCTGAAATACCGAAGCCTTAAGGAAACGACTCTGCTTTGTGTACTCTCATCTCCCCAGTGCCAAGCACTGTCTGCACACTGTACATGTATTTGATATGCTTGAGCTGAGATGAAGGGACTCCAGCAGTCATGGGAGGTAATTCACCTGAAACAAGGGAACTCTACTGTAAGCTGCTAGTTGCCTTCCTGTCCTGGGACGGTGACATAGTTGGGAGCTTCCATCCTGAAGCTCTGTCACATCATCCTTATCTGTAAAATGGGAAAACAAATTCTCAATCGTTGATTTTGTATAAAAGACCACTTTTATCAGCATGGCAGAAAGCTTTTGAATGTCTGTGAAAACACAGTTTGTCAGGTCAGCGCTGGACGAACATGGGCCGTGTTTTGAAATGGTCTTGGTGCTAAGTCATCCTCAGAAAGGAGAGCTAATAATGGCTTCTCGTCCTGCTATGAGGCTGTGCTCCCTCCCTCTTCCAACACTAATGAACACGAAGCAGGCCGAGGAGCGTGAAGGAAGACCCCCTGCTTCCTTCCGAACCCTTTGATTCTTGCCTCTTCTTACAGAGCTGACCTGACCAGGAGGCCACGATTCTCTCCACATGAAAAGGCAACTTGACACATAGCTTGGTGGAACAGGGTAAGAGGTTGCTCAGGGGCAAAAGTGAGCAGGTGGCATGGGTCTTTGCTTTGATCCAACCTGAAAGGCCACAGTGTCTTAGCCTCAGAGTCTTCTATGACGTTTCTGTCTTTTATCATCATCATTATCATCAATTATTATTATTTTACATCACATTTACTTTTAATTATGGTGTATGTGTCGACACATGCACGCCCACGGCATACATGTGGAGGCCAGAGAACAACTTTCTGTAACTGGTTCTTTCTTCCTACCAGATGGGTTCCAGGAGTCAAGCTCATTTTTGATGAGGTCAGGTTTGACAGGAAGCACCGTCACCCATTGAGCTAGCTTGCTGGCCCATTTTTTTCCCTCCGTCTTTAAAAAGCCTATGAATAGCTAATGCTTGATTCCTGCCAAAGGTTTTGTGGAATATACTTTGGCTTTGAAAATCAAATTGACATCTGCCTTCCACCCCTTGCTTTAGCTTTAAAATGGTGGTCAAAATGTCTTTAATAGTATGAGTATTCTAAAAATGAAGGAGACCTTTTACATAAGAATGCCTGGTATCATAAAACTTTTTCCTGGGGAAAGCAAAATACTTTATTTCCTGGGATTTTGAAGCAACAGAACCCTGTATTCTTGCCCAAATATATCCTTTAACTGAATGTATGACAAGCACTGCAAAGCTTCACTCAGTGGACACACCTTCCTTTCCCTGTGGTCCTTTGCTTCTCTGCCCCTGGAGTAGGTGAGTGGCTCTGTCTGCATTTGGAGTCATCCCCCGGCTCTCTAATCCAGTCATTATTATTGCTCAGGAGTTGAAGAGGGCTGAGGGCCCTCCATGCTCAGGTTATTTGATATAGAAATTCCTTTATTGTGGCACAGGAGTGCTTTAGGCCTGTGTTGGGATGCCATCTACTTGGGAAGCAGCTTTTCTGATCATATTCCCTCCTTTCCTTTTTTAAAAAATCTTGTAGACTTCCAAATTACAGACACTTTTGCCAGGTAGAACTCAAAGCAGATGTTATCTCAGTTTTCTTCTTATCAAGCTTAGGCCTCTATATATCAGAGACTTCAAGAGAGGGCTTTAAAAGTCCTGAGTATGGGCCTGGAGAGATAAGAGCACTGGCTACTCTTGCAGAAGACCTAGGTTCAATTCCCAGCACTCCCATGGCAAACAACTCTCTTTAATTCCAGTTCCAGGGGAATTCGACGCCCTCTTCTGACCGCAGCAGGCACTGCTTCACAACATGGGTGCTAAGTACGACTATATTTAGGGTCACCCTCTTGGAGACTTCCCCAGGCCCCACATTTATCCCAGTTTGTACCATACTGGGTACAAATACTCTGGGATCTCTGCTGTGGGAGTCAGGCCTGGAATCCACATGACCAGCGTTCCCTGCCAGCACTGCTGTCCTCCATTGCTTCTTCTCTCTCCATGTTAAACTGCCTCACTCTTGGTTGGACTGTAAGGCTTGTGCCAACATACTCTGAGAAGCCTGTCAGTTTGCAGAGCAGAGACTGTGTCACTAACTGCACAGACTTAGAACCCAGACACAGTTGGTGTGACAGGCCAGTCATGTCACAGCAGCTGCCATCATTTCATCACACGAACGTGTCCAGAGGAGACCCTCCCTTTGTCTTCCTACACTCATAATAGATTTTCTTGAGGGAAAGCCATCCAGAAAAATGAAAGCCAGAGAGATGATTTCATTACACATTCCAGTCAGATATGCTAGGCCTGGGCTATGTCCATTTTAGTCAAACTTAGTACACCCCCTTATTCATCCTGTGTGAGACTGATGCTCGCCACATTGCCTAAGCACACCCTGGACTCCTGAGCTCACCAACTCCTCCCACCTGAGCCTCCCAGGCAGCTGCGAGTGCAGGCATTCCTCCACAGCAGCCACCACAGTGTGAACATCAGAGCGAGCTGTGAGAGCCTCACTTGCCTCCCTCCAGCTACTTGCTGCCCTTTCGCACCCAGCTCTGGGTCTATGGAGGGCACCCGGGGCTTTCTGGGTCCTGCTACTAGGTACCACAGCAAGAGAGCAGGAAGGAAGGAGAATGCTGCGGCCAGGGGAGTTGTTCACCCAACTCCCTTCTCGCTGAGCGGTCTACAGAAGCCACAGGCTCTGGCATCCTCTTTACACTGCTCTCGGGGCTCAGCGGCTGCTCCTCATTGTGGCTCTGGCTCTGTACTCATCATAAGCAGTGCCATGAACAGACAAAACTATGCTTTCAGGGAAATGGAGGGTCCTGCCTGGTATGTGTTCTCCTAGCCCTGAGTGTCTTGGGTGCCACCATAGAGCTGCTGTTTCTTTAAGGAAGACAGTTTACAAATCACTACTATCAAGTATTTGTTAGTTTTGTTTTTCAATCATACAAGATTACTTAACTTACTTTAATAATACACAGCTATACATTATTAAGTACCTGTCTCATTACAGATGCTATAAATAAGCTGTCATTTTAATTCTTGCACTACCATATGAGTTGAGCCTTTGTTTCAAATATTACAGATGAAGAATATTACAGAATATTACTGACTTAGTCAAAGTAAGAATCAATAACAACTAGGTGGGACCTCAACTGTAAATATTCAGAACAGAGCTGGAATTCATGCCCTTCCTTTCCCCGACAGCGTTTTCCCCTTGCACTGTCTGAGCGTGTCGATTGGCCTGGACTCTACTCATTTCACTAGAAACCCACAAGCATGCTCCATGTGTAAGACTACGGCTGGGAAACAGCAGCCTTCTCCTGGATCTCATTTCCCATTCATCCTCCTGGCCTCAACTCAGCAAGTGGCTACAGATTAGCCCAGAAATAAATGTCTGCTGGATGCCTTTAGGCGTCTCAAATATATGTAAATGCCCAGAATGAAAGAATAGTTTCTCCTCTTCTTTTTTTTATTGGGAGGGGGGCTCTTTTTGAGACAGAGTTTCCCCTATAGTCCCAGCTGTCCTGGAACTCTCTATGTAGAGCTGTTTCCTGAGGTTAAAATTTTAAATCCCTTTTCTCTAGCTTTTAAAGCTATTCAGAGCATTATCACTGCACGCTGTCACCCTTGTATAGTAGAACAGCAGATGGCTGTCTACTAGCTAACTGAAGCTTAGTTCCTGTTGGCCAGCAATTCTTACCCTCCATGTCCCTCCTCTCCCTGCCCTGTCTTGCTACACACTGAATACAGTATCCATAAAAACCTACCCAAATGTTTTCATATTGATCTGTTCATTATTCATCCTCAGGGAAATGCTTACAGCCAAGTATCTTTACCTTCACTCTACAGATGACCCATGTATCTCTTCACTTCTAGTTATACCTCGCTGGTCAACTTGACATCAGTGTAGATGTGCAGTCAGCTTTAATCTCAGTTATAAATAAGAATACCACTTCAGGGGCTGGAAAGATGGTTCAGCAGTTAAGAGCACTGACTGCTCTTACAGAGGACCTGGGCTTAGTTCCCAGCATCCACACAGCAATTAGTTCCACGGGATCTGATACCCTCTTTTGACCTCTGAGGGCATTGCATGACATGGGTGCATACATGCAGGGAATACACTCATACGTATAAAATAAAAAATATTTTAAAAATAACTGCAAAATTTTTATGTAGCCTTAGTTATACATATACAATTACATATATATATATATATATATATATATACATTATATGTGTATTTTTCAGTAGGCTTATGAAGTAGTACATTCTCTTTGGCTTTTCAAACCACCTAAGCTTTATTTATCTCTTTCTTTCCTTTTTTCCCCCTGAATACCCCCCTCCTTCCTCCCTAGTTGTAAAGCTTATGAACACAATGATTGGCCCAGCAAATTATCTCTGTGCCTGTGGCAGTACAAAGCTGGAACAGGAAGGCTCTGGGCTATGGATATAGAAATGAAGGATAGAGTTGTTGACAATAGTGTGTACTTTTCAATCACCTGAAATTAGAAAGGCGGGCTTTAAGAAATAAGGAATTGAGGGAAGGTTAAGAGGAGAAACTAGTCAGGCATGGTGGTGCACACCTTTAATCCTAGCACTTGGGAAGCAGAGGCAGGCGGATCTCTGTGAGCTCAAGGCCAGCCTGCTCTACAGAGTGAGTTCCAGGCCAGCTGAGGCTACAGAGAGACCTTGTCTCAAAAACACAAAGAAAGAGAAAGAAAAAGGAAATGGAGAATGCATAGAACAGTTAGGAAGAGAAAAGGAAAGGGATTTTTTTACCATAGAAATGACAAATGTTTAGGAGATCTATTTACCCTGATTTGAAGCATATACAATGTACTCCGAAGTCAAAATATCACATGGAAAAATATGTATCACATGGCACTCCATAAATGCGTACATATTTTGTATGTGAGTTAAAGAATATGTGCCAGGTAGAGTGGCTTCCACCTGTCACTCCAGTACTCAAGAGCCTGAGGCGAGTTCTAGCCTGTGCTACATAGAAAGATATTGCAAGACCCAATCTCCAAAGTAATGAGAGTAGGTGGCAAATAATGAATCTTCATTGTGACTGTAATAATGATGATTATGAGTCCCTAAAGTTGTGAAGCCAATGGAAAGAAAATGGGTTGGGGCTGGAGAGATGCCTCAGCGGTTAAGAGCACTGACTGTTCTTGCAGAGGACCTGGGTTCGATTTCCCAGCACCCACATGGTGGCTAAGAACTATCTTTAACTCCAGTTCCAGGGGAATCCGACACCCTCTTCTGACCTCCGTGTCATTGCACAACACGGGTGCACAAATCTACATGCAGACACATAAAAAAATAAAAGAAATAAAAGAATGAAAAGAAAATGGGTTTATTCCCCTATAAAATAGTCCCAACCACACCCTCTAGAGGGGCTTCCTGCCTACTGTGCAGAGCTCAACTGGGAGAAGCCAATGTTTGTGGCTGGTTTGTTTGATTTGGTTTTTTTTTTTTTTTTTTTACATAGCTGGCCCAGAACTCTTTATATAGACCAGTATCTCCTCAATCTGTATGTGTATGAATGTATTGTTTGCATGCAAGTTTGTGTACCCGTGTCGTGCAATGCCGCAGAGGTTTGGTGTTGTTTTGCTTTTTTATTTTGTTTTGTTTTGTTTTTGTTTTTGTTGGGGTGGGGTTGGCTTATTTCCAGAGAAAATGAAGCCCAGAAAATGAACTGTTACTTCCCAGCTCAGTAACAGTGCACTAGGACAAGAAACATTTACTTTCTTTGACTTTATACCCATTTTCATCCCTTCCTTCATGTAGTAACAGCCCAAAGAAGTGACATTAACCTGGGCAAGAAACGAGCCACAATTGGAATATACTTCTGAAAACAGACTCCTGCCAAGTCCAGGTGTACAGGGCTGCATCTCAAAGCTACCATCCTCTGTATTCATTTGACTATTGAATGAGTCTTCCTTCATTTTACTTTGTGGGAGATTTGTTGATAAAATATAAGTCTACCTAAAGACATATTTACAGTCTTGGGTTACAAACAAACAAAAACAGAACTGGACATGTACTCTAGGAGATGAAATCCAAACTCTCTGGATTCAGAATTATAGACTATGACTCATGACCCGGAATCCTAGGTTTCAGATAAAATCTTAATGCTTGTAATTTGGGGATCTTAATGAAGTTTAAAACTAAATTAAATTGATTTTTAGTGTTTAAATTGTGTAATGTAGGATGTGTTCAAAGAAAGCCAATTTTTACTCTATTGTGTATGCCCAAAATTCGTTCTTGGCTTCTATAGTCTCTGTGACTAATTTTAAAGTCATAACATTTGAGAAGAAGCAAGACTGGAATGCCAAATAGAAAGAAGTGACTGCAGGGCCCTCAGGGTCCTGGGATCCTATAGGACTTCAAGTTTGCGGGCAGTACGTCTCCCAGAGTGAATGAGGTATCTGTTCACCCCAGGGATCTATTATATTATCAATGCAGTCACAGGTCATATCATAAAAAAACCCTCAGCTCAATCAGTGTTAAATAGTTCTAAAATGCATCCTCTCTATTAGAACAAAAGTTTCATCAAATCATTATTTTTCCAACTAAGCATGATTATCCGATTTGTGGCTACAGCAAATGCAAGCTGCACATCAACTTTCCATGCTGCACCTGTCAGTTTCTAACCCAGGCTTCGACTGTTGCCTTAGTCAGTAATTTTTCATGCAGAACTCCTGTCTATCACTTCCTGTTCTGGGCTCCCTTTTCCAGAACATGTAACACGCATCAGCAGGGGCGTCTTACCAAGTGAATATGCTAACTAAAGAGATGAGCATCCAGAGACTCCGGGCACATGCTGCACACTTACCAACACAGCAGCCCACGGGGAGCCCTCTGGGAACGTCTAGAGCTCTGTAAACGTGGTATGAAAGCCACCAGCTTGCAGTCAAGTGATACACGCATTGCAAGGTAGCAGCCAAGATAGCAGTAGGACAAGGACCCGCCTTTCAAAGCTGGATGAGTCAGTAGGCCACAGCAACGACAGGGGGCCGTGGGGAGACTGGGGAGTGGCTACTGGGGAGATGGGGAGTAGCGAAGGGCTGCCATCCTCACTTTACTCAAACTTGGTTGATACTGCTTCTAAGGTTTATACGAAAGATGGGAGATAAAGAGCATGGAGTCAGAAGTCCAAGGCATTACTCTTTGAGCTAGGAATTCTTAATGTTCTTAGTTACTTCATGACCCTAAAACAAGCCATGACTCATCTAGTCTTTCAAAAAATTAATATATATTTGACAGTCTAATCCCGTTTCTGGCATCCTCCTTCATACTTCTCATCCCACATTCCTTCCTTCAGGTTGAAGGCTACATGATGAGAAGTTATGAGACAGGAAGATCACGTGTTTCTGGCATTACACCATGAAAACAGGGCAGCATCAGAACCCAGAAGCCAGCACTGGCTCTGTGATGTGACTTTCCATGGAGTCCCTTCTAGCTTATGGCCAATAATCCTGTGCTTAATCCCAGTTTTCTGTCAGCTGCCATCTTATAACATGGCATACACACTGTGCTCATGTTTAAAGACAATGGTTAACAGGTGTTTCATTCAAACAGCCAATCCTATATCTGCCTCTCTTTGGTTCTCTGTGTGTAGATACAGATGTACTTGTTTGTTTTTGATTTTTATTTTTTGAAACAGGGTTTCCCTAGACCCAGCCCACCTGGGTATGTAGACCAGGCTGGCCTTGATATCACAGAAATCCACCTGCCTCTGCCTCTGGAGGGCTAGAATTAAAGCTGCTTACCACCATACCTGGCATAGATATAGATGTATTCTTATGTCACTAAAAAACATATTTGTTAATTCTACTGACTGTATTAATCAAAATACTTTTCTGTATATCCAGGGTTTTTTTCTGTATGACTGAAAAATATTTTGTGATGACATTTTTAATGACACTGAAACACACAAATGCTATAGTTTAAATTATTCATCCAGGGGTCTAGAAAGATGGTTCACTGGCTAAGAGCACCTGCTGGTCTTCCAGAAGACCCAGGTTTGGTTCCAAACACCCATATTGGGGGGGGGCACAACCCCCTGTAACTCCAGTTCCAGGGACTCCAATGCCTTATTCTGGACTCTCCAGTACTGCATATATGTGGTGTACACACATACATGTAAATAAATAAATACATTTTAAAGGTAAAAATAACAACAGCTATCAGAGTTCCCATTGTCACAGTTCAGTTTTTATTCCCAAACTTCTAAAGTTAACTCAATACTATGAGAGAAATATTTCTCACTATCTCTATCTTATTTTAATTGGTCATTTGAATACCTCAATAAAAATGCCCAGGGAAGAATTTTTTCTCTGGATTTACTGTATCTATAACACTGCAGTAATGAATATTACAATATGCATCACATTTTATGTATTCGAAATAGACAGCAATTTTGATGAATATGGGCCTTTGGCCACTGTTTCTTAACTTATCAACTGATGGTGATTTTAAAATAAAAATAACTAAAGAATATATCTAAAATCACAAAAGTAACATTTAATGGTGTCTCATAGCATTCTGAAAGCTATATAAAAATGTTATGTCCTTCTTGTGAAAGAGCTTTTCCACACCTTTAATTCCAGCACTGGGGAGGCATAGGCAGGCAGATCTCTGTGAGTTGAAGGCCAGCCTGGTCTACATAGTGAGCTCCATCTGGGACTAAAGGGAGACCCTGTCTCAAAGAGACCAAAAAAAACCCCATATATATATATATATATATATATATATAATAATAATCCTTCGTGTGAAAGAGGGCTTTTTTTTGTTTTTTTGTTTGTTTTTGTCTTTTCAAGACAGGGTCTCCCTGTAGCCCCAACTGTCCTGGAACTCACTCTGTAGACCAGGCTGGCCTTGAACTCACAAAGATCCGCCTGTCTCTGCCTCCCAAGTGCTAGGATTAAAAACACACGCCACCATGCCTGGCTATGAAAGAGCTTTTTAAACATTAGATCAACCTTATCTAAACATGGAGGCCAAATGGTTAGACTGGAACATTAGCTCTTGTTAACATTTTTATACAGAACCTTCATTTTCACTGAATGTATGGCTGGGACAGACTGCAGAAATCAACATAGTCTTTTTCTAGGTTGAACCCAAATATGATTTCATCTCCTGAATGTTTGCTGAGCCTTATCAGAACATGTAAAAGTTTCTTGCTCTGCAAAGCCAAGTTACTTTCTTTTTTTTTGGTCTTTTCGAGACAGGGTCCCCCTGTAGCCCCAGCTGTCCTGGAACTCACTCTGTAGACCAGGCTGGCCTTGAACTCACAAAGATCGGCCTGCCTCTGCCTCCTGAGTGCTAGGATTAAAGGCGTGCGCCACCATGCCTGGCTGGGTTTTTTTGTTTGTTTTTGTTGTTGTTGTTGTTGTTGTTTGGTCTTTAAGCCAAGTCACTTTCTAAAGCACTATGGTACATGAGAAGGGACCTTCAGTGGCCAGGGCTGCGTGTTACTGAGCAACTCCCTTGTTCTCGATCTTTCCTATTCTGACACAGGAAAGATGAGCTCTCGTTTTGACTCAACTTTGGAGGGAACATTTCCATATACTTATTACCCACTTACTTCCTCCTTTTCTGAATTTTTTTGTTCCTATCTTTTTCCATTTTAATTTTATTTTATCCATTCCAATGAGCCTTTTAAACACAAATGTTATTTTGACCTTAATCTGCCATATTTGTTGCAATTATTTTTCTCATTTTATTCTTTGTCTTTAAGTTTTTCTTATTGCTGAGTTAACATTTATATGACCAGTTGAGTTGCTTTTCATTTTTGCTTATCATGTATCTCCTCACCAGCTAAGTGTAACTCCCAGTGTATGGTTTCCTCCATTTTTTTAATCTTAAAAGCCCTTTCTTCATATTAAAACTCAACATACATTTACTTCCATCTTCTTGTGATAGCTTGATTTATTATTATGTATTATTTATTATTATTATTATTATTATTATTATTGGTCTTCTTGAGACAGGGTCTCCCTGTAGCTCCAGCTGGCCTGGAGCTCACTATGTAGACCAGGCTGGCCTTGAACTCACAGAGATCCACCTGCCTCTGCTTCCCAAGTGCTGGGATTAAAGGTATACACCACCATGTCTAGTTATTATTATTATTATTATTATTATTGTGCTTTTTAAGACAAAGTCTTACTCTTCAGCCCAGGATATCCTCGAACTTAATACGTATCCCAACCTTAGCTTGAACAAATGGCAATCCCCTTGTCTCAGCCTCCAGAGTTCAGGGGTTATGGGTATGTACCACCATATGCTGCTTTTTAAAAGATGGCCGGGTGTGGTGGCATGCGCCTTTAATCCTAGCACTTGGGAGGCAGAGGCAAGTGGATCTTTGTGAGTGCAAGGCCAGCCTGGTCTACAGAGTGAATTCCTGGACAGCTGGGGCTACAGGGAGACCCTGTCTCGAAAAGACAAAAAAAAAAAAAAAAAGATGGGTTTATTAAGTAACTATTTTTTTTATGAACTGCACACCAATTTTCTTAGAACTATAATTACTTTCTCCAGTCACTTGCATCTTTTAAGTTATATTAAAATTTTATACAAAGTCAAGCCTGGCTGTGGCCTTTCTGATGATCTGTGAGCCCAAACTGAGCAGAGCGACTGCCCACTGCTGTGATTGCTGCATCACAGCCCACGTTAATAACTAGTGCAGCTAGTCCCAAAACGTTATTCTTTTCCAGAATGTCTCAGTTTTCATCTTGCTGAACCCTGATTTCTTTACTCTTTTTTAAAGATTTAGTCATTTTTATTTTACGAGTGTCCGCCTATACATGTATATATGTATACATGTATATATGTGCACCACATGCATTCCTGGTGTTTGTGGAGGCTGGATTATGGCATGGGATCCCCGGGAACTGGAATTAAAGACAGGTTTTAGCCACCATGCTAGCAGCCTGGGAACTGAACCAAGGTCCTCTACAAGTTTAGCCAGCGCTAACTGCTGAGCCATCTCTCCAGCCTCTTTATTCTCTGTTTTAAGATTTATTTATTTTTACTTTATGCATTTGAGTGTTTTGACTCTGTGCACATGCATTTAATGTCTATGGAGGACAGAAAAGCATGTCAGATCCCCTGGAACTGAAGTTACACAGTTGTGAGCTGCCATAACAGGTGCTGGGAACCAGACCTAGATGATCTACAGGAGCGGCACCTATTCTTAAATCATTGAGCCATTTCTCCAGCCCCCATATCTTTACTCTTTAATATGAACTTCATAATTATTTTCATAAGTCTCAAAATTAGTATCTTTGGAGATTTTGATGAGAATTATTAGGAAGCAAATTTTAGAACAAATGGTATAAAATCACATTGTTCTAAAATGAGTAAGAAAACAATCATTAAAATTGCACATCAGCTCTGTGAAAGGAAACATAAAGACATCTCTTTCCCACAAGTTATCACTTTAACTGAAAATCCAATTACTTATGCATGTGGCTAGGGACTGGGCTGGGCTGCAGAAACTCAGATAAGAAAACACAACGTGACCAACAACTGGCTGAGGCAGGGACAGGGAGTGGTGGCTCACCTGGGACCTTGCACTTTTTCAGTGTTTGTGACAAAATTTGGAGAAAATGGTTTATTGGGAGGATATTTGTAGTAGCCAGTCAGAGCAGAGGATAGAGGCCAGAGTGAAAACAGAAGTCAGGCTTAGGTAGCAACACAGGGTCCTGATAAGATTTCCAGAATTGCTGAGGCTGGGTACGTACTTGGCTCCTGTTCTGCAGAGCATGCAATGGGAGGAGACTTATAGGGGAACTGCCTGGAGTAGTAAAGGGCACAGGAGAAAGAGTGGACAGAGAGGGCCGGCTGAGAGTTGGGAATTTAGTCATAGGAATGGAAAGCTGTCCAGTTGTGAGCATACCAGTTTGGACATTGTACAGCATAAATCAACTTGTTTGACAGGTTGCTAACTCTGTGGACTCAGATCTGTACTATGTTGGTTTGGCATCTCCTCTCAAAGTGTCAGGTCTTATTTGTAAGGGACATGGATGAGATGAACAATCCAGTTTGCTGCAGCCAATCCAGTCAAACCTGGATTTCACTGTGGGGATGGAGCTGGGATCTGCTTAATCTGGTTGCATCTGGCCACACCTTTTCATCCCTCTGTGCTTCCATCACTACTGTCTACTCTGAACTCTGCTGTCTATTGAGTGGAGTCTACATCCCAGGCTCTCTCCTCTTCATTGCCTCACTCTGTGTACTTGGGGCTTCTGTGTGAACTTCAATGCAATTTGAATTGTCTTGTCATTTGCATATATATTCTCTCCTGATTTATAAATCCTCATATATGAATTTGCCTACTAGCTAAAATTGACTTCTGTCCTTAAAACCCATTCCTAGGCATTTGAATACGTGCATAGTGTGTGTGTGTGTGTGTGTGTGTGTGTGTGTGTGTGAAGATATATATATATATATATATATATATATATATATATATGAATGAGGTGGACCAGGCATCCTTCTGCTCAACTCTCATATAAGCAACTCTTTCTTTGTAGTATATCTAGGGCCACATTTTTTGCATTTTTTGTGCTTTTTGTTTGCAATTTCACCTTTTCAAGGATCTCCAAGCTTAGTGTGAAAGTGCTATCTAGCATTCCTAAGCCTAAGAAGGCTGTGATGTGCTATATGAGAAAAATGTATGTCAGATAAGCTTTGTCCAGGCTTGAGTGCTGTCGACTACAAATTCTCTGTCAGTGAATCAGCCTCATATATTAAATGAGTTCTGTAAACAGAAACACACAAAATGGAGTTATATATCAATCTATGGTTGAAAATATTATAACCTAGGGATTGTAGGATGCTCAGCCTGTGTCCAGAGTTTACAGGACATAATTGCCACAAATAACAATCCACTTAATGTCTAGCTACAATGCGCACCAGAGCAGTGATGTTCTTAGCAGCAAGGTCTGTGTCTTATTCATGCTTGTATCTGCAAAGAAGCTGATCTTGTGCTGAGTAAAAGGAAAAGTCAGGGGATATTTCCAGAGGAGCCAGCAGGATGGCCCAGCAGGTCAAAGGGCTTGCTGCCAAGTCTGATGACCTGAGGTTGACTCCTGGGACACACATGGTAGAAAGAAGAGAACACAAGTTGTTTTCCTCTGACTTCCAAATGCCCACCATGGCATGTGTGCCCGTACACAAGTACACACACCCTAAACAAAGAAGGAAATGTGAATATTGGAGAAAATGCATTTCTTGAATAGGAGGGATTGGGGAGCAATGAGATCTGTCAAGAGGGAGCTGAGCAGATGAGAACAGCTTCTAGGGCAGGCTTCCCTGTCCATGGGGGAATACTCCAAGTTCCTTAGTAGAGTCTGAAATCATGGACTGTACCCAACGCTGTGTAGGCTGCTCTTCCTCACGTGCACATGGTTATTTAATGCCTCTTCCATATGAACAAAGCACTCATCACAAAACTTTGGACATGTGAGAGGTACTGGTCAATTAGAATGACCTTTTAATTTCTTTACCATTTTAGAGACAGATCTACTCTCACTGTCAATCTTAAAGCAACCACAGCATACATCTTTTCCTTTCCCTTGTAAATTGAAATCTTACACTTTTTTGCTTGTGGCTTCTCTTTGTCACCTCCAAATTGCCACCATCACTATTCTAGCACTTTTCAGCCATGATTTTAAAATAGTTACTTGAACATGAGTACTGTGATACCACCACAGTTAACCTGGTATCCAAGAGAGCTACTTCAGTGACCAAATGGGCAGACAGCATGTACAGCACGGACACGCTGGCCAAGGACTTTGAGGGAGGCAGAGAAGCTGAGCGGGAAGACATCTCATGTCGCCAGGGTGATTTTAATAGGAAAATTTAAGTTTATGAGTTATGTACTTTCCCATGCAATATTTTTTGGCCTGAGATGAACAAGTAACAGAAACCATGGAAAACAAAACCACAGATAAGGGACATATTCCTGAAGACACTATCCTCTTAGGAACATTCAGCCTCATTGCAAAGGGAGATAGGAAATAATACTGAAAACTAATATTTTGTTAATAATCTGTATTTTGCTAAGTATTTGGTGTCAGGATGGGAAACATCCTGATCCTCATTCTACACAAACATGACACTTCTCCTCCAAGGTCACTGTCCTGGTTACTTGCTATTGCTACAGCAAAACATTAACCAAAATCTACTTGGGGAGGGCACTGTCTATTTGGCTATGTTACAGTTCATTATTGAGGGAACCAAAGTGGGGCAGAACTTGGAGGCAGCAGCTGAGGCACAAACCAGAGAAGATTGCTGCTGACTGGCTGCCTCCTCTGGCCTGAGCTCAGCCTGCTTTCTCATCTACCCAGGACCACATGCCCAGGGGTGGCACAGCCCACAGTGGGCTGAGTCCTCTACATCAGGCACCAATAAAGAAAATTCCCCACAGACATACCCACAGGCCAATCTGATAGAGAAAATTCCCCAGTTGAGGTTCCCTCTTCCCAGGTGTGTCAGGTTGACAACTAAAGCTGTCCGGCACAGTCACACACTGTTGATTGCAACTCCAGCCCACATCAGACCATATATTCTCAACCACCTTCTAACAGGTGGAAAGGTGGGCTTGGTAAGTACTATAAGCTATGCATTTTGTTAGAATGTGATCTACCAGAGAGGGTAAAGGGAATCCTAACCAAAGCTAGCCCAAGTCACTAGCTCTGCTCAGAAAGACCCATCACTGGGAAAGTAGCAGTGCAGTCAGAGGTGATTCTCCCCTGACTGGAAACAGCTCTGCCTTTTGTTTGGTTCCAGAAGCAGCTGGCAGGACTCACACATTACTCATGCTGGAATTACATTCTAGAGTCACTCGGTGGTCAGGCTGCTTCAGGCCTGCTAGATTACTGCAGGCCTTGTGCATGCGGCTGAGCAGCTGCAGCTGTTGTGTGTCTGGCTCTGCTTCCACAGCTCTTGGCCCGTGGTTTGTGTGGAAAGCTGTGCTGACCCTGGGTGTAAAATATACAGGATGGAGTGGCCTAGGAGGCCCGAACGCATCAGCGCAAGCCCAGACCAGGGGTCGGGAGTCTGTGGCTCTGATGTACTTAAAAGACAGAGAAAGGAAAGTTACAGGTGAGTTACTTGAGGGTTCTTTAGAATGTCACTCCTTCAAGCCCTTCTGCTGTGCTGAAAGGGATGATACCAGGCCAATCTGTGAAGCCAAGCCTCCCTCATGTGTGATGCTAGATGGACAACACTAGTGAGAGTACTAACATGTTTATAGGAAACAACTCATTTATTCTTCCCCACAAAGTTCCACGAGGAGGTTCTACTACAAGGTGTGCTCTATAGATGAGGTCAAATGTACCATCACTCAAAGCTAATAGCAGTTGCATTCAATTGAGTTTTTAGCAGCTCTTCTTACCTATGTACTGGCTTGAGCGTGGTTGGTACCTAGTGTATCTTAGCCCTTGAGTGGTGAAGCTAGTCTAAGCCCAGTTCTTAAAGAAATCTCACTCATTGTTCTGTTTTTACTCAGCCCTCTTGAATTTCTAACATCACCAGAAAAACAAATGCCCAGGGTAACATGCTGGTCCAAGGATGAGGGGGTGTGAGCCAAGCCATCCAGATAACACACACCCCACACGGGCAGCAAGAGGCAGAATTACCCACTGCGGCCACCTGAAGCAGAGCCACCCAGCTGTGCAAGCACAGACAACCCTAAAATAGTACTAAGTCAGTTGAAGTACTGAGTTTGGGGATACACGGCAATAACTAACCAATACAAGAAGAAAGCAGGCTGCAGAACCAAGCAGTATGGATGCCCAGAACCTGCCTTAAGCTCTATCAAAGTGAAGACACTTAGGCTGTCAGAGATAAGTGAGCTCAGAGTTCAGGGCTAGGCTAAACAACATAGTTAAAGCCTATCTGTTTTATTTAAAAAAAGGTAATTAATAAACAAAAATTAAAAGAGTCTATGATTTTAGGTAGTTAATAGTTGGGAAGGGTGGGTCAGAAACTCCCACTCTTCCTGAGGAACAGTTTCTTGGGGACTGAGAGACATTTTCTTTAGCCACTGGGAAGCTTCCAATATACTCCTGTAAGAGGCTCTCACCCAGGATGCTGTAAGCAACCATAACGAAATGGGATGGACACACACACACACACACACACACACACACGCACGCACGCACACACACACACACAGACTTAAAAAGATATGAAAGTAAAAGGGCGACTAATTGAGAAAAGGAAAGTCAAGTGGTGTAGAAAGACAGAAGAGGGAATAATGAGGGTGAATGTGATCCGTACATAACCATGTACACAAATACAATGAGGCCATTATTATGCATGATTAATATATGCTAATAAAACCTTTTAAAATATTTTACCATTATCCTTGGGTTGGTATTCTCTCAAGACACTTCGTAACTGGGCCTGGGGCTGGAGAGATGGCTCAGTGGTTAAGAGTACTTGCTACTCTTGCAGAGGACCTGAGTTTGGTTCTTAGCACCCACCTAGCAGCTAACAACTGTCCACAACTACAGTTCCAGTGGAACTCTTCTTCTGGCATCTGCGGGCACTGCACACGTGTGGCGCACATACACACATGCAGCAAAACACACACACACACATAAAATAAAAACAAATAATTTTGTAATGGGCCAGGCAATACTTTAAGTTCGACTATTCTACTATTCTAGATGACACTGTGTTACCCCTCTAAAAATCCATCCCCATTACATTGTATTTACAAACCCAAAATAACCCCTTAATTCAGAGGTAGTGGCCAGTGTGCGTTGGAACAGTCCCTCCTGTCTCCTTCAAGCTCCTGCATATTCTCTTGGCATCCTGAGCCAATGACAGCAGAGAGAAGGATCTGAGTCCTTCTGCTGACCACCCCACCCTCTAATCAAGCTCACAGAAAAGCTCATGGAAGTAGGTGCCTGCCAGCACAGGAGACCGACATCTCCAGCAAGTGATCTATGCTTGCCTGCCCCATTTCCGCACCATCTACTCGGTCCTCACCCCAAACCTTGCCTAGTCACTAAAAATGTTCTGCAGCAGCACCCAGCAGCTCAGTTCTCTGGGTCCTCCTTCCTTTGCCAACGCCTCCACCATCGTTGACGTGATGGAAACGCCCTCCTCGCAGCTCATCCTCTCAGGATGCTTCCTCTTCCCACATCTCCCCTTGCAGGTGTTCCCAAACCTACACTGCTATCTTCTCATGCTCCACACACTCCCTCGCATGGCCTCATGCTACATCTTAACTAGCCCCCCAAAAGTGTCTCATGCCAGAGTGCCTTGCCAACTGACCTCACCAGCCTTACTCTCTGGCACATCAACATACCGGCAGTGCTGCCACACTGAACCACTGAAGAAATATTTCTTAAACTTTTTATCTCCCATTTTTTTAATGCCTATAATACCTCCACTCCTCACATCTAGTCCTGATTTTCCGTAAGGCTTAAGCCTACTTCTCCTTTTCCAATGTTACCCTTTTGGAGACACCCTTGTCCTCTCCCAGAATTCCTCACTGCAGCTGCTGTGTTTCCATCTGCTCCTATTAGCACAGTGCTTCTCATCCAGAAGACTGCAAGTGCTTGAGGTCAGGTCCCCTTCCTAACGAACTTTGGACCAAATCTGCCTGCCAGATTTCTAGTACATAATCCTGGATTTGCTAAATGCCAGCTTTAATGAATGAATAAAATGGACGTACCCCTTCCTCCACTGCCAGGCTTGCCCACGGCTTTCTGACTGACTTCCAGATGTTTTCTGAGGGATACTCACTGTGTCCAAGGGGTAAACTAGGTCTTTATCTATACTTTTATCAAGGGTCCACTTCCCAGGTTTCCTGGGAGAAGCACAATAGAAGGCCAAGACAGTGTTCTGAGACACTGAACACATGAAGACTCTTTTACTTTCTTCATGTAACTAGAGTACATACTCAAATTGCTTCTATGTTATTTATTTGGACACACATATATAGTTCTAAAAGGACAAGATTAAAAATGGAATACTATCTTCTAACCTGCACCCCCCCCCCCCACTTCATCATACATTTTTTTTCTTTTTTTTTTTTTTTTTACTTCTTATGTGTGTATGAGTGTACTGTCTGCATGTAGGTTGGTGCACCCGTGTCATGCAATGCTGCAGAGGTCAGAAGAGGAAGTCAGATTCCCTTGGAACTGGAGTTAAATATGGTTCCTAGCTGCCATGTAGGTACTGGGAATTGAACCTGGGTCCTCTGCAAGAGCAGTCAATGCTCTTAACCGCTGAGCCATCTCTCAAGCCCCCATACATCATTTTCATAATTCTTTTTTTCCTGTTTTATTTATTTTTATTTTTTCCTTTTACCATTTTCATAATTCTTAGTAGGCCTAGATGCTGCATACACAATTTGTTCTATTAGCTCAATTTTAAAAATTAACTCAGCTTTCTTCTTAGCCTGTTACTGAGCAATATTCATAAATTTACTTTGTTGATATGATATATACCCATGAATACATTTACCTACAAATAGGTATAGATATTCTGATTAAAATGTTCTTTTAAGCACCATATAAAACCATCTGGCAGATGAGCAATTGTACTATACATTTAGAGAATATGGCTCAGACCATTTCATCTAAGCTCATCTGCTTATTAAAAAAAAAAACTGCCCTTCCATCACTGATGTCTTGCCTGGTACCAAGAATGTTGAAATACCAAACACGGCTCAGAGTCCCCTGGCCAAAACCAACAAGCAAACTATAAGTCAGAAATTAATGCCAAGTGCAATAATAGAGACCAGCATCCTGTATCTAAAACCTCTTGGGTCCCAAGGAACCTCCCCCATTTCAGTTGCTGATGCCACGTCCAAGCTTTGCGCAGGCTCCATCACAAAGCAGCCCACACAGTAGATCTCACCGCCTTGTCCATCTAACCTGACAAATTCTTACTACAGAACTTTTGAACAATAGAGGCTGACCACAACAATAGAGGCTGATCACAATAGAGGCTGCCTCCCCTTTTCATCCCCAGGTGAACTGGTGTGTCATTTCTTAAGGATCCTCAGATAATCTGGCAGCACAGGGCTTGTACAGCCAAGCTGACCTTGCATCCTTGTACATGGGATTACCTCCATTCATGGGATTACATCCCAAGTGGCTGCCTTTGCCCCCAGGGCAGGGTTTGTGCCTCAAAGTAAGGCAGGCCCCTAACCTGTGCAGGAAGATCAAGGCTGACTTCTAGGAAGGAGTGACTGCGGGGCTAAACCCCTAATCATGGCCATGTCGGGCAGGTGAAGAGGAAAGTGGAGAGGATATTTCAAGAAGAGGAAACAGTACATACAAACTCATGAAGGCTTGAGAGTCAACATTTAGAAACAGCAAAGAGCCCAGTATGAGCACAGATCCAACATTGCGTGAGGCACTAAGAGTCAAAACGGGCCAATGCAGCCGGCAGAGACCAGCATCTGAAAGGTAAGGACATAACCACCTCCTTCCTCTACCTCAGCCGCCTCCTTCCTCCTTGATTCTGGAGTGACTGAGAGAACAGGGGGTGTTAAATCAACCCCTAGAAGACTGCAGAATGCTTCCGAAGGCTAGGGATAGAGACGCCCTGAGCTGAGCCTGGGGAAGGAAGACTCAGGAGAAGGAAGGGGCAGGATGTGAGCCATGCTACTCTCACACACTTGCCCTTGAGCACGGACATTATTAAGTAATAACAAGCTTAACAGTGAGGTGGACTGCTGGGGAACTTAGCTCGGAATAGAGTGCTCGGCTGGTGTGCGTGAGGTCTGGGCGGCAGATTCCACCTGGATTTGATCAGTGGTCAGTGAGGAAGCAAGAGGACAGGGAGGGATAAGGAGGGGGACTTACAGACGGCCAGCTGTCCTAGAGGCCAGCTGTCCTAGAGGCCAGCTGTCCTAGAGGCAAGCTGTCGTAGAGGCAAGCTGTCCTAGAGGCCAGCTGTCCTAGAGGCAAGCTGTAGCTGTCCTAGAGGCCAGCTGTCCTAGAGGCCAGCTGTCCTAGAGCGCCTGCTGTCCTAGAGGCAAGCTGTCCTAGAGGCCAGCTGTCCTAGAGGCAAGCTGTCTTAGAGGCCAGCTGTCCTAGAGGCAAGCTGTCCTAGAGGCAAGCTGTCCTAGAGCGCCTGCTGTCCTAGAGGCCAGCTGTCCTAGAGGCAAGCTGTTCTAGAGGCAAGCTGTCCTAGAGGCAAGCTGTCCTAGAGGCCAGCTGTCCTAGAGGCCAGCTGTCCTAGAGGCCAGCTGTCCTAGAGGCAAGCTGTCCTAGAGGCAAGCTGTCCTAGAGACAAGCTGTCCTAGAGGCCAGCTGTCCTAGAGGCAAGCTGTCGTAGAGGCCAGCTGTCCTAGAGGCCAGCTGTCCTAGAGGCAAGCTGTCCTAGAGGCCAGGTGTCCTAGAGGCAAGCTGTCCTAGAGGCAAGCTGTCCTAGAGGCCAGCTGTCCTAGAGGCCAGCTGTCCTAGAGGCCAGCTGTCCTAGAGACAAGCTGTCCTAGAGGCCAGCTGTCCTAGAGGCCAGCTGTCCTAGAGGCCAGCTGTCCTAGAGGCAAGCTGTCCTAGAGGCAAGCTGTCCTAGAGCGCCTGCTGTCCTAGAGCGCCTGCTCGACGAAGACCCAGAGGACAGAGGACTTAGGAACTGGCTGGGGAAAAGAAAGCAGCCTCCTCTTACTGGCTGATTGAGTCACAAAAAGAGATTTCCTCACCTAAGGATCCAGATTTTTAGAAGCACAGGAACCCAGAGCTCTGGGTTCTCCTTCCTGTTCCCTATGAAAGGACAGCCCTCAGGCAGGGAAAGGGGCCAGGGCTGCCCCCACCCCACCCCACTTGAAAACATCTGATTCTTTTGTGCATATGTGCTCACCACCTACACTTCACACTGTTACGCACTGTTAGAGTAGTTTTCCTCTTAAAAATCTTTCTGCAAACCACATGAATATGTGCAGTTGAGCTTGCTAGCCTTGTTCTCTAGGATCCAGCAGAGGTGACCAAGAAGTACTAGACCAGCTAGGAATGAGCCCAGGATTTGGAGTTAGGTCGTTCCCTGCTTAACTCGTGTTCTCGTGGTTTCCAGGGAGGCATGTGGTCACTCAGGGTACTTCACTCTCAGGAGACGGAAACCAGGTCAAAGGAGTCCAAGCAAATAGCCCAAACCCCCGTGATTGCAACAAACATGGCCAGGGTACCGGTCCCACACCCTGGACCCAGGGACCAATACCTCAGTGCCCATCCTGGTTCTGTTCTGCCACCAGGCTAGCTCTCTTCCCCCTAAACACCAGCTTCTCAAGAAGCCAGGGAAGCTGGTGCCACACACATCCTGATCTCAGTGGAGAAAGAGAACATCTTATATTCAAAGTGCTCATCAATTCCCAGAGAAAGAGCCTGAAAGGCCCTGTTGGATTTCGCATTCTACCTGCAAACTAACTGCTGTCCTAAGATGTAAAGGACGTTCTGTGACCAGTGAATATGAAAGTCACGCAGTGGGAAAGTATGGCACCTTTTGAAAAGCACTGTGTGAAGAAGTTCCAAATAATGAATGTGTTTGGGCAAGTCTTTAATTTTGTGAGCTTTGGTTAGCCTGTCTACTAAAAAGCGAGTAATAATACTACTGAACAAGGTACTGAAAGTTATATTAAAACACTTGGCACATAGAGACATTCTAAGTATGGTAGTCATTTTATTATTACCGGTTCAATTATTGTTTTGGCTTGGGGGTGTTTTTAATAAGGGGATTCGATTTTAAAGCCCATGTCAGATTCCCAAATGTCTAAAGCACTCCTGTCCCCAGGGTGGAGTCCCCTTTGGCTCTGCAGCCAGACGCCTTGCACAACCCAGGCCTGTGTGCCAAGGTTAGGCTAGTTCACCATCTGACCACCACAGGGCCGTGAGTGACTCCCAGCCCCAGCAATGTCAATACTGCCTTCCTGACTCCGCCTATTGTATCTGGAGGAAAGTGGCTGCTCATTGTCTTCCAGAGCTCTCCCCAGGAAGCATGATATCACCCTCTAACAAAAGCGGGAAAGCTGACAGATCTGCTGAGATGGGTGTGACTCCCCCCACCCCACCTCCCTGGTCAAGCCCTGAGCAGGGGGCTGTGACAAGCAGGGCAGAAACAGCAGCCACCCACAACATCCCTCAGCCTGACCAACTCCTGTAACGGACTCTTAAATTTCTCCCTGTTTCTTTCACCTCCTCACCATGTCAGTCTTGGAACTATGGGAATTCACTTCCCCTTATTGGCAGATGTCTTAAAAAGAATCAAGACTCTTCTTATCTGGTGGAGCCCAGTCTTTACACCTGCTTCCACAGAAAAGAATACAGGGACAAAGCAGGACTTCTGCAGAGACAAAAGGCCCTGCGGACTGTTAACCTAGATTAGCGGGTATAATACATTGCGACGAGTTTACTTTCCACATGGTGGAGGAGAGAACCAATTCTCTCAAGCTGTCCGCTAACGTCCACATATGTAGTATGCACACACACACACACACACACACACACACACACACGCATGAACACAAACACAAAGAGTAAATAAGCTTTTAAAACTGAACCATGTGGGGCATGGTGGTGCATGCTTTTAATCCCAGCACTCGGGAGGCAGAGGCAGGCAGATCTCTGTCAATTCAAGGTCAGCTGGGGCTACAGGGAGACCCCGTCTCAAACACACACACACACACACACACACACACACACACACGCACACACAAACATGTGGGTAAGATATAGAGAAGCAGGCGTGGCTAGTTCTAAACATCATTCTGTGCTTGTGATGCAAGCTAAAGAAGAGTCTAGCCAGACTGGTGGGAATTGGGTTATCAGTTTAAACTTCCAGAAAGAAGGGAGGCAACTCTAGACATTCCCTTCCTGAAGGCTGGGAGTGACGCCAGCTGATATACTGCCCCCCCTCCAGATCTGGTCCAGCCAACACGGCTGATATACTGCCCCCCCTCCCAGATCTGGTCCAGCCAACACGGCTGATATACTGCCCCCCCCTCCCAGATCTGGTCCAGCCAACACGGCTGATATACTGCCCCCCCCAGATCTGGTCCAGCCAACACAGCTGATATACTGCCCCCCCCCAGATCTGGTCCAGCCAACATGGCTGATATACTGCCCACCTCCCAGATCTGGTCCAGCCAGTATGGCTGATATACTGCCCCCCTCCCCAGATCTGGTCCAGCCAACACTGCGATCTGGAGGATACTTACTGCTCCCAATCCCCCCCAGATCTGGTCACGTAGGCCACAGGAGCTGATCTATACTGCCCCCCCCCCCAGAATCTTGGTTCCAGCAACACGGCTGATATTTACTGCCCCCCCGCCCAATCTGGATTCCAGCCAGTAACGGTGATTACTGCCCCCCCCCCCAGATCTGGTCCAGCCAACACGGCTGATATACTGCCCCACCCCTCCCCAGATCCTGGTCCAGCCAACCACGGTGCTGATATTTACTGCTCCCCCCCCAGATCTGGTCCATAGCCAAACACGGCTGTATTACATGCCCCCCCCCCCCCGCATCTGGTCCGGCCAAGCACAGCTGCTGGCTTCTGTTTAAAAATAATTCTTCCTCAGGCCAGTGCCCAGGCCTGGCCTGGAGCCTGTCGTTCCCCCCCCCACACACACACCACATTCTTCTTACTGTCCTCCCACTGAAAACTGTGGCTAGTAACACTAATTGCCTAAAATCTCAGGAAAGAAAATCTGATTGGCTTTGCTATTTCTATCATCTCTCTTAATTCTTGATTATCAAAATGTCTATGTCTCAATCCTTCTTTTGAGCTTCAGATCGAGAAGGCCAAAGTTTGCTAAACCACTATGTACAAATGCACCTTTGCTGCAGCCCAGCCCATATCCCCATCAGGCCCTCAGCCATGCTTCCTGGCACAGGTATGGCACCACCTCTGTACCAAACAGAATAGTGAAGCGATGACCATCCCCTCCTCCCCACAGCAGCCAATCACTAACCGTGCTGCATGTCCTTCTAAGTCTCTAATGTCCTGTTTGTCACTGTGGCCCCATTGCCCACAAGGCTGAGAAGTCAGACTGGCCCTAGCCTACAGTCATAACCACAATAATGTGTCCTCCAAACTAGTATTACAATGAATTTTCCAGGGAATAAACCAGATGTGCGATAGGACAAACACCCTGCTAAATTTCAACCAACACAGAAGAAGGTTCAAACTATTTAAATGACCCTTTCTCGTCTGACTCTAACTTTAATTCAATACGTCACCCTACTTTCCAACTTTACCCCATTTTGACCTGCTACTTCACACTCGTAGCAGCTGTTTTTGCTAATGGAAATACTTTGCTTTTCATCTGTCTTTTCAGCTTATAATTTAAGCGGTAGCTCATGCCTATAATCTCAACACCTGGGGGCCAAAGATAGAAGAATCTTGAGTTCAAATCCACTCTGGCTGCCTAACAAGCTAGAGACCAGATTTAACAAGGAGGCCCTGTCTCAAAAAAAAAAAAAAAATACTTCCATTGTATATGAACTTGATCTATTGTAAATATTATTTCAACATGGTTTCACCCCCTTTCTACAACATTCCTTTGGCTTTTATTTCAGGTCTAATATAGGGTACAAAAAGGGCCTTACCACAACTATTGAGTTCTATTTAGTTAAAAAAAATCATTAAAACTTAAGTACATGGACTAATGAGAATAGAAAATAAATAATAGCTGTTTCAAAATTTTCTAGACCAAAGGCACAGAGGAGTAAGAGTACCGACGGGCCAGAGCTGATTCACATTAGTCGGAGGAGAAGGGGAAAAAGAGCCTTTTTTCCCGTGGAGGAACAGTTGATTCTTCACTCTGGGGATGACCAGTCGGTTCCATTACTGACACCCAGAGGCTCAGCTCTTCACCGAGACATCCCCTGCTTTATGCCAACCTGCTGCTTCTGCCAGTCCTGGACCCCCTGCCCTCCTTAACTGAGTTGAAATGTCCCCTTCTTCCTATAGACAAGACCTGGAAGACATGCATAGGCCTAGTTACGGGGCATGTGGCTGAAGGAGAGTGCTCTGAAGGTGGGGGAGAGCACTGTGGGCATCCACCAGACTGTGAGCAGCAGAACACCCTTCCTCTCTAAAATACATTGTAAAATACTTTGAGTCTATAAATTTATATGCCCAACGCTCAAAGGCATGTCCGTGGACTGTACAGAATTCGGAGAAAAACAAGAAGAGAATGAGAAAGAGGGCAAGGAAAGGTTAAACTGTTTGAAGAGTGAAAACAAAAAAAGTTATTTCCTAATGGATAAAACAGCAAGAATAAAGCCGGGCGTGGTGGCACACGCCTTTAATCCTAGCACATGGGAGGTAGAGGCAGGCAGATCTTTGTGAGTTCAAGGCCAGCCTGCTCTACAGAGTGAGTTCCAGGACAGCTGGGACTACAGGGAGACCCTGTATCAAAAAGACAAAAAAAAAAAATAGCAAGAATAAGGGCAGAGAGGAAAGAATGTGCAGTTCTGAGGATGGTTTTGAGATGTGCCACAGGAAGAAGGACTGGGTCATGTAGGTCTTATGGAAGAAGACTAAAAATGGTAAGAGCTTTGCCTAGATGCTGGGAGAAGTTCCAGCACTGGCCCTGTACAGTCGTACTTGTACCAGCTTCTCTTTCTACACTGGTTTCATTGTGAGAGTTGGTGGTTCAGCACAACCCATGCAGCATCACCTTTGATCCTTATAACAACCCTAAGAGATGGATATTCTCTTCCAAAAGAGACGAACAATGTCCAGCTTCCAGAATCAACCTGCCTGGTTATCCAATCTCATAGCCTTGAGTCTGTGATTCCTAGCCCATGTTTTAAACTGCCAGTTTGCTGTTAAGTTTCTCTGAGTCTTTCCTGTTTAATGGGTACTCTTTAAGAGGCATATTGGCCAAGTATGGTGGTGCATACCTTTAATCCCAGCACTTGGGAGGCAGAAGCAGGCAGATCTCTGTAAGATCCAGGCCAGCCTGGTCTACATAGCAAGTTCCAGACCAGCTGGGGCAACAGGGAGGACCTGGTTTTTTAGGTATATTGAAGTGATTATCACTTCTGACTTGGACCTTACATATTTCCCAGTGTTATACTTTCCAGTTTTTGCATTACCTCTCAAGCAAGTGGAGCCTCATCAATTCTGTATGTCACAAAAACCTGGGTGTCAATCACAGTCATTTTCAACAAACCATTTCTCTCCCACAATGAACAAAAATAGTTTTTGAAACCAAACAACAAACCTGGCATTATTTTTGAAATCGCATCTTTTGGCTTGTATCTATTATTCAAGCTTAAAAAAATCTGCTTGCCTGTGTGTTCTGAGCAGTAGTAAGCCACCCACAAGGAATGAGTGTTATGATATGATATGAACACATGTATCTTTCGAAGGGTGGAGTCTCGATTGACAAACTGGTATTTTCAGAAGAATTCTGAGCCCACTTCTATGTTAACCTACAAGGACGGACATAACTTCCTAAGACCGCTGGAACAACTCCTTCCCTCCTGGAGAGGTGTCTGAGAAGGATCAGATTCTTCAGGGAAGCTCTCTTCAGGCAAAGCTGAGGTAGATGTGCTAGCAACAATGCTTTTGAAAGGGAATATCTGAAGAAAGCAAACTCCAAGGCATCCTTGATCCCAGGTCTAAAGAGGAGGTTTTACCTAGGACCACTTTCCTGAACTAACAAATACATTTCCTCTGTTACCCCAGGCAACATCTCTGCTATTTCTGAATCCAACTGTTTAAAATGTCAGAAGACAGAGGAATGACATGTGAATATGTGTACCCTAAAGACAGGAATGACATGTGGATAGGTGTACCCTAAAGACAGAGGAATGACATGTGGATAGGTGTACCCTAAAGACAGAGGAATGACATGTGGATAGGTGTACCCAAAGACAGAGGAATGACATGTGAATATGTGTACCCTAAAGACAGAAGAATGACATGTGAATACATGTACCCTAAAGACAGAGGAATGACATGTGGATACGTGTACCCTAAAGACTTCCCATCCATGTTACTCATAAAGGACATGATGAAGCAGGAAGAGTGGATTTTGTTTTCTAGTGCAACCCACTCTTTAGAACAAGCAGTCTGATTGCATGAAGATGGGAATTAAAGAGAAGGTATATTAATATGTTATAGAACATATCTTTTAGCTGAAATTGCCAATAATTCTCAGTTGAGAGAGCAAAGCACCAGACTCTACAAAGTTTATGAAAACGACACCAGTGCAGCGGTCAGCCAGCTCTGCTGCCCACAGACACCTTTATTGTGCTAAACATAGAATATTTTTCAATTATGCTTGTCTACACAAAAAAGGAGTATGAGACCATACTAGGCTAGAGATAGAAACCTGCAGAAACCCTCGGTCCCTTCTTCTTGCTGAGGCCTACCAGCAGTTTGGCTTGAAGAGTGAGCAAGTGGGACTCTAGTTGCTACAGTGGCCAAGCCCTGAGCACTCATGTTCACAGAGGCTTAGACCTAGAATACAAGTTAGGAATCAACACACGTCTACCCCAGAAATAAACTTTCTAACAAAAACAGGACTTCCTCTCTCTTCTTGTGGTCTCCTCCTGAAATCAGTTTCAAGCAACTAGAGTTAAGATATGAAATAAACATCTTGGCTACATAATCTTTTTGTTTGATTTTTTTTATACCGCTTTTCTAAGCTTATATTTCAAATGCCATAACAAGTCTCTTAGGAGACATAGTAAATTCGAACAGCTGTGTGTATGCATGAGCACATATGTTGTTTCACCTAGCAGTACATCACAGCAAACATAGTAGTCTCTGGTGTAAAATCAGCCCCAGATTCCATGTCACTGATAAATGTGGCAGTGGAAAAAAAATAGCCAAAGTTGGAGAATCTTGATAATGTTTAAAAGTTCATATTAATGGAGAAATCAACATAATTTCCATACTAATAACAATAATCTCTATATAAATAACTGAAACCATCTGAGATAATCTTTCATTTTCACCATTTTCTATTACTCTTAAAATATTAACTTTCAAATACCTCAGTTGTTGAAAGCCAACTGAAGAGCTGCGAGCAAACTACACAATTCTGCTGCTTGAACTCATTTTCTGAATATTTAATAAAATATTTTAAATATATAGAAAAGTGAAAAATAACATCACAGGTATTTACAAGGATGTGGATCAAATTCTATTACTATAATACAGCCTCACCATTAAGTTCAACACAATTTCCCAAATTCATTCTCAGTGTCAATTCTGTTGTCAATATAATTAGAGTATTTTCAGACTGATGGCGAGAAACCATGATAAATGCATCTGTTATCTGCAGGTTGGGTTTCAGCACTTCTCCCAGCATGGCTTGCTACACTGGTGCATTACAGGCACCCTGCTGTGCGCAGTCTGCGCCACCCAAGCTTGTTTCAATCAGCGTTCCTTGGGCCCATTACAGGCTCCTTAGCCCAGTGATCTTGAAAACCACCTAAGTTTTAGTTAGTTTCATTGGGCCATTAAGCTTTCTAGTTTATTATATGCCAAATATTAAATAATAATAATAATAATAATAATAATGCAAGTGGCTTGGCCCTAATTTTCCTGACCTCAAACTATCAGATAAGACAAAAAGCCCAGAATTAGACTTCTTGGAGTAAAAAAGAGGGATAGGAAATTTATAGAAAAGCGTTTTTGTTCTTAATAACCATCTGTACTTCGTTCAGTACTGAGTATGAACTTTCTAAACAAATTACCCTATAGCTTTCTTTGAAGCAGTTACAACCAGATTTTGTTGTTAATAAGGAGCAGGTAAAAATAATGCACCAGATAAGGAGGTTCCATTAGACAAGGTGACTGAATCACTGCTGGGAGAGGCCATCACAATCGCCACCCGGGAGGCGGCATCTACCAGAGAGGTCTAGACAACCCAGGTCATGCCACAGGGACTCTGAACTTCAACCTTCACAAATATAAACTGGAGGGTCACTGAAAAGCAGGGTCTGTGCCACTCAAACGAAGATTGGGTGAGAGATACAGCCGAGCAGTCACTGTCCATATTAAAAATATGACCAAACCTTACCAGAGAGGAGCAAGCTGACTCCGTAGAGCAGGACGCTGGCTAAAGAGTCCATGCTTCCCTAGATGTCTCCATCCAGCGTCCACAGAGGAGCATGAGGTCCCAGGAGCCTTTCAGAAGCCCAGACCTCTGAGCCTTCCCACTCGCGTGGTTTAGTTCTTGTTTACAAGTTGGAGGCGAGAAGGAAGAGCGCAGAGCCAGGCGGTAACAGTCTCATTTCTGTCTGAGCACAGGGAGTTTTAAGTTCCTTTTTCCTGTTTCCTTTGTAGATTAGGATGGGAAAGGCTGTGTCTTAAAGGCATGTGGTATCAGCAGGGCTGGGGCCCTGAGAGCCCTATCCATCTTGCCCTTCATCCAAACACTGTTGCTTCTGCTCCTGCATTTGTGGGGCAGAGGGATTTTTGTTGGAAGTATGGCCCTGGTCAGCGTTTTCAGGAACAATAGGGGTATCCTCTCATGGGCGGGAAACAGAATAACAAGCTCTCCACCTATGTATGGTATGCAGCGAGGACCAGCCCTTCTCAGACCAGGAGCAGCTCTCTGGGGTGAACTTGGGATCCCTGACAGGAAAGGCTATGGGGTGATGAGGAGCACCATGTACCTTTCACATTCTAACCCACATGGCTTGAATCAGGGAAAGAAGTCTCCAGTGTCGAGAAAACACAATCTGAAAGGCAATTAATCTGAGTAAGTACCAGTGAGGTCAACTCAGTGTAGACACGACAGACCAGAGTCCACAATTGTTAACCTGTTTTCTTGCACCCAGATGGCCTGTTTGTTGGCCCTGAGCCCAAACATAGCATGCTACTGGCTATAGTTTTCATTTTTATTAGCATTTCATCTGAGGGCGATCTAATTTCTTGACGAACTTGGCATAGGAAGATTTTAATAGTGTAAAGAATTTTGTATTCTTGATGGTATTCCAGAAGCAAATTGGATGCAAAAAATATTGGGGAAGATGTGGCTTTTTAGACTGGGCTTCACTTTATAAATCAAGCTAGCCTGGACCTATGTAGCCCAGGCTGGCCTTGAAGTTATGATGCTCCCTCTTCCTCAGCCTCCTGAGTTGGGATTACCTGCATGAGCCAACCATTCATGGTTACACACACACAAAAAAAAAAACAATTTTAATAATTGGGGCAAGATGGCTCAGCAGGTAAAAGCGCTTGGTGCTAAGCCTGACAACCACACAAGGTAGAAGAGGAGAACAAACTCCCACAGGATGTCCTCTGACCTGCTGCACAGAAAAGATGTTATTTCTATAAAGACCAAACAAAACTGATTAAATGTATAAGAGCAGAGAGTCTGTGGGAGAAAATTAGTAGCCACTGGGGTAAAGAGCGCCATTTCCAAAGTTCAGAGCCCCAAACCTTATCCAGAGGAATTCTGCCTGCCGAATGAGCAGACATCGCCCGATCGAGGCGGAGAATCACCACCTCCCTTTTCACAGACCCTGAGAAAGGGCACACACGGCCGGTGTTGACTAGTTTCTGCCCTGGGTTTTATCATGTCAGGGATGATCATAAGAACCAGGAGTGAGTCCAGTCTCAAGGGGTTCAGCTCTGTCCTCAAGGCCCCCCTGGGGTCAAACACTGGAAGAACTAGGGAGCAGTTATATATTTCTACAGTTCTAAAAAGACAATAACATCTCCTTCACGGGTTTTGTTTTTGTTTTTTAGAGACAGGGCTTCATTATGCAGCCCTGACTGACCTGAATTTACTCATGTTATAGGCTGGCCTCCAGCCACCCATCTTCCTGCCTTGTCTTCCAAATGTTGAAGCTACCACACCTGATTTTTCATAGGTATTTTGGTTGGCTAAATGAAGCTTTAAACTATATGAAAACATTTAGTTTTTGCAAACCTGTGACCCCAGCACTTTGGAGGTGGAGGCAAGTAGATCCGGAGTTCAAGGTCATCTTCAACTGCGTAGTGAATTCAAGATCACCCTAAGCTACATTGAGACCATGTCTCAAAAAGAAAAAGTAATAACATTAATATGCAAAATCATCTGGCACTTCAAAAAGCACGTTGAAGGTTTTTTTTTAGGTGCTAATCCTTTTCATCTTTCCAATTTTTTTTTTTTTTTTTTTTTTTGTGTTTTCGAGACAGGGTCTCCTGTGGCCCAGCTGTCCTGAAACTCACTCTGTAGACCAGGCTGGCCTTGAACTCACAAGGATCCGCCTGCCTCTGCCTCCCAAGTGCTAGGATTAAAGGCGTGCGCCACCATACCCGGCCCAATCTATTTTTTTAAGTCCAAAGCGCTTCTGCCAAAAAGCTGTTCTCTAGCATTCCTGTGACACAGCTTAAGTTTGGTGATTTACAATGAAAAATCCACTGTAATTCTAACAGGTCTTCCCTTATAAGTAACTTGTTTTTCTTTTGCCTCCCTCAGTATCTTCTCTTTGCTCTGACTATCTAGTGACCATGATATGATGTGGGGAGTCTCTTTTCTGGCTCTGTCTACTTGATGTTCTACATGCTTCTTGTATTAGTACAGGTAGCTCTTCCTTTAAGTTGTGAAAGTTTTGCTCTACAATTCCGTTGAAAATCTGGGCAGTACCATTATCCTTTGAATTTTCTTCTTTTTTTATTTATTTATTTTTTTATTGATGCTTTGTGTATTTCATACATCATTTTCCAATTCAGTTCAGGCATATATCCCCTTCCCTTCCCCCCACCCCACCCCTACCCATCCCAGATCATGCATTCTGCCGTAACTTTTCTGCATCTTTCTGTTTTTTGTTTTGTTTTCATTTTTTTTAACAATAAGTGATAATTTGTGAGTACAAGCATCCTTCATGTAAAACCAATTTGCGAGCAGTTGTGCCCAAACCCACACAGCTCATGGGTCCCACCATCCAGCGGGGGGGGGGGGCTTGTATGTTCAATCAAGTTGATCAAATGAGTGTCCAGTCTATATTGTTGTAGTTTCGCTATTCACCCCAATCGCAGCCCTTACATTCTACTGCGCCCCCTCTTCCGCAGATTGTTCCCTAGGCTTAGAAAAGGGGCACAGGTGGATGAGAAGCAAAACAGTCTACTTTCTCTGGAGCTGTTGTCTTGGTCTCTAGTCAATTCTGGCTGTTTTCTTTCATGGGCTGCCAGCTTGTCCAGGCATAACCTTTCAATCCTACTAATGAAGCACATGCAATTAGATATATAGGTATTTAAACAGTATAATGCTGATGCCACAAGCTTACATCTAATGGTTAGGAGATGTTATAAACCACACGAAGACCCTGTCATACTTAACAGAAGAAAATGTAATTCATGGATTAACATACCATCCAAACATCTGTGTCTATACCAAAGTAACCTACCATAACAATTAGTAATGTTTAAATACCTATATATCTAATTGCGAGTGCTTCATTAGTAGGATCGAAAGGCTATATATTGAATTTTCTTCTTCTATCCTTATGATTTGCAATTTGGTCTTTACATAGAGCTCCTGGTTATTCCATTCTTGTGTTTTTTAAAAAAAAAACTTTTCATAATCTTGTTTTGATCTATCCAGTTCTTCCATATTGTCTTCTAATTTTGTTATTCTATATTCTACTTCATCCATTCTGTTGAGAGTTTCACCTTTTCCCAGTAGTTTGTGGATTTTTGCATTTCTTTTTTCATTTCAACTTGAATTTTCTTCAATGTTTCTATATCTTTTGTAATTTTGTTCCGAAGTTTATCATCGTCCTCTTTTAATTTGTCCCTATCTTCTTTTAAGTCCCTGACATTTTTATGTGATCTTCAAATTCCTTAAGCTCCTTAATTTTTAAATCATGTTTATAACTGTTCTTTTAAGATCTTTAACCTGAGTTATATCTAAGGAGTCTTCACCGTAGGGTTCTTTAATAGGGTTACTAGCTTTTGTTGGGGGTTCATTAGGGTTTATGTTCTTATTTTTTTCTTTGAGCTTTGGGCATTTGGGTAGCTGTTGGGTGTAGTTCTAATGTGAAGCTTAGGTGTTCCTTTGTTGAGCTGAGACTGGTCTTGGTTATGTTCTTCAGGTGGTTTTTGTTGACTTCTTAACTGGTGTACAGGCATGGATAGTTTAAGCTACAAAATCTGACCTCTATCTTAACACTGTACAGAGCAGCACCCCTCCTCCAACCAGTAAAATAGATCACCCAATGGCTGAAGCCTCACAACACCCAAGTCAGCCTGAAACACCCAAACCTGTGGAATCCGCATCCCGAGAGCCCCAGGCACTCCTGGTCTTGTGGGCTGGAAGGTTGCAACACCTCTCTGCTATGCAGTTGGACTCCCCCACGCCAAAGCGGGGTGAGCCCCAATCCTCCCCCCTACCCCCTACCCCTGCCATGAGATGTTCTCTCAGCACCACCTCACACCACCTGTGATCAGGGCCAGCCATCAAGGTCTGTACCTGGGCCCAGTGGAATGGAGGCTCAGTTGACACCAGAGTTATCCCTGCTGAGCCAGAGCAGTGGGCTATATTTAAAACACCTGCCAGCAAAACAGACTAAATCCAAGTGAGTCTCCACCTACAAGAGCTGAACGGCCAGATTGGGTATTAGCAGCCCACAGCATGACCTGGGCTTTCTGTGTTTCTGCTGGTGAGTGGCACCATGCCTCACTGTATCACATCTGACATCTTAACAGACTTCAATGAGCTTTTCTGTGAACCTGCTGTATTTAACAGCAGCTAGCAGAAAAGAAAAATCATCAACAATTTGAGTCCTGGCCTTTAGCCAGGACAGCCCTGCTAAAGTGCCAACACCCACTCTGGTCTGCTGTGGATGGCTATAGAAACTGCCTGACCCTCTTCAGACCCCATTTACTGAAACCCTTCAGCAAATGTGGCCATTTTCCTTTCCTTTCTCTTTCTTTTCATTAATTTATTTCTCTCTCTTAAGCACCTAAGTGACAGGAGCTGTGCTAATCCCTGTAGGAAGGAGGCACAAAAATTGAAGATGTGAACTCTGCTTTTGAAGTTCATAATTACACAAGCCAGTGACAATACATCAAAACAGGAAAAGTTAAAGAACAAAACCTGGCATTGTGTGCTTAAATACCAGAGGGTGGTATATGGAGAAAGCATTTCAGTAGTCTTTTGCTTTGGTGCCCTTCAGGCCATAAATCAACAGTTCACATACCATTTTTTCCTGGTGTTTACTTGGCCTGGGTGGCATCTTTTCACACAGACTGTATGTCTCTTAAGACAGAAGCTCTGTACTTTTCTTTCAGCTGAGCCTGTGCTGTTAATACAAAGTCTGACCAGGGTGAGCTCCAGCCACTATGAGACAAAAAGTCCCAAAACATAGGGAGACCTAGACTACAAGGTGAATTCAAAGCCAGCCTTGGCAACTTATGAGATCTTCTGTGAAAATTAAAAATGTAAAAAAGGCTAGTGAAATAGCTCAGTGGTAGAGTTCCTGTATGGTAGTTCATGCTGGTGTTGGCTATGGTTCAATGAGGGAGGGAGGGAGGGAGGGAGAGAGAGAGAGAGAGAGAGAGAGAGAGAGAGAGAGAGAGAGAGAGAGATATGGGGGAAGGGGGAGAGCTGGGATGTAGTTCAGTGAGAGTTTTTGCCTCACATGCACTGGTCCTGGTAGGATCAATCCCTTTAGAAAAAATAAGAAAATGCTCAATGCTCAGTCTAGGGAAGTCACAGAGTCTGGAATCAAACCCTAGTACTTTCCTGTAAAAAGGAAAAATCTTCCAAAGAAATATAAATAAAAGTAAGAAGAAAAGGAACTCTTTTAAAGTATAGTTCAGTTGTAACTCATCTATGAAACCTTCCTCTAAGTGGTAACTGATAACCTAACACACAACTCCATCACTTAACTGTGTCCTCAAGGCTCATCCAATTTATAGCAAGTAACAAGATGTACTTCCTCTGAGCATGTCTTTATTTAGGGATCTCATTATTCTCCAGTGATTGGCTGCAGTTTCCCTGGGCCACTCTTATCCCAGCTGGCACGGAAAGATGCCAGTCATTAAGGTAGCCCAACTTCAGGCTCAAGGATCGGGGTGGATGGAGCCACATATCTTCCATACTCTAGCAAGTTGGCCTTGATTTTTTTAAGTGGTAGGATAAAAAAACTGAAGAATGAGTGGAAATATGCAGGTTTTCTTGAAGAAACTCAGAACTGGCACACCATTACTTCTGAAACATTCTTTTTTTTTTTTTTTTTTAATCTTTTCGAGACAGGGTCTCCCTGTTGCCCCAGCTGTCCTGGAACTCACTCTGTAGACCCAGCTGGCCTTGAACTCACAAAGATCCGCCTGCCTCTGCCTCCCAAGTGCTAGGATTAAAGGCATGTGCCACCATGCCCGGCACTGAAACATTCTTTTGACTAAGCCATGTGGTTCAAATGAGATCCAGAGTGGAAAATAGACTTGATCTGTTTTCTTCTCACTGATGGAGATCAAATACAGGGCTTTGGGTTTTGCCAGTGAGCTACATCTCCAGTCTTTAAGTCAACATTTTGATATGAAGTCATAATCCAAAGAATAATCATAAGTTAAAATTAGAAACATTGATCATTTCTTGAAGTCAGGTTTCTTCAGATTTAATTCTTATAAAGCACAATTACTGCCTTTGAAAATTACGGTATTCTTCCAGGGGTCGTGGTGCATGCCTTTAATCCTGGCACCCGGGAGGCAGAGGCAAGCAGATCTCTAGAGTTCAAGGCCAGTCTGATCTACATAGTGAGTTCTAGGACAGCTGGGGCTACAGGGAAACCCTGTCTCAAAAAGACCAAGAGAAAGAAAGAGAAAGAAAGAAAGAAAGAAAGAAAGAAAGAAAGAAAGAAAGAAAGAAGGAAGGAAGGAAGGAAGGAAGGAAGGAAGGAAGGAAGGAAGGAAGGAAGGAAGAAAAATTGTAGTTTACTGTCTTTTGTTATGATATAAAACCAAAACTACCATGGAGAGGAATTTATTTGCATTTACAACTCTGGATCATAATCCATCATTGAGGGAAATCAGGCCAGAAGCTCAGGGCAGAACCTGGATTCAGGAACCAAAGCAGAGGCTGTGGAGGAATGGCTTACTGGCTTGATCAGCCTTGGCTTGCTCAGCTACCTTTTTGTACGGCAAAGGTCCACTTGCCCAGGGTGTCAGTTCCCACAGTGGGCTGTGCCCTCCTACATCAATTAACAATTAAGAAAATGCTTCACAGATATGCCAACAAACCAATCTGATGGAGGAAATTCCTCAATTGATGTTCTGTCTTCCCAGTTGATTTGGGCTCTTTCCACTTCTTGATATTATGAATATCTGGGGAAATTAATGTACACAGAGGAATTATTTACTTTGGTGCATGGTTTCAGAGGTGTCAGTTCATCATGATGGGAAGGGGGTCACTGAGCAGAGCAGTTCACATCATGGCAGAGAAGAAGCAGAGAAGGGAATACAGGAATACAAGACGAGCTATTGCCACCAAGGACACACCTCAGTGGCTCCCTCCAAGTAGCCCCACCTCCTTTTTCACCACCATATTCTACCCATCAAAAGGGTTTAATCAGTTCATTAGGTCAGAGTCTGCATGATCTAATCACCTCTGGAAATGCCCTCACAGATACCACTAAAGTTGTACTTTACTGATCTCAATCCATACAAGCTAACAAAACAAAACTAAATGCCACAGTGAGCATCTTAAATAAGAATGAGGTGAAAATTCATTACTGATTTTGTTCCTATTTTTTCCAAAATGTCAATGTGAAAGAAACATAAGACCCTACTGCTGAAGATAGGACATTCTTCAGATACAGAACTTGGAGCAACAGAGCAGGAAATGACCTGGAAGCCTTCTACCTCAAGTTTAGCAATCACAGTGTCACATAATATGCAAGCTGCTTAGGGAGAAAATCAATCAATAGCCCAAACCCTGCCCTAAAGCCTAATAACCATAATGACCTCCTGCATAGCAAGTACCTCTATTGGTGCAGTAATGGCAATGTTGTCTGAGGTTAATCAAAAGCTAGCTAGATGGACTTACTTAAAGCCCTCTCAGTGGGAGTGAACTCATGAGTGGCATTGTAAACACAGCCAAATACACACAGCTAGAGAGGTCATAGATCCTAGAGGAAACCCTATCGCTGTCACTATATTTACAGATAGGCATACCATATCCCACTTATCAAAGAAGCTTCTTTTTGTAGCAGATGGGGGCTACTGCAGACTCCCACAACTGGTCAGACATAAAAAAAAAATATGTCTGAGAGATGCCCAGTCCTAGGTAACACATCTATAGTTTTAAAGAACAAGAGGCTGCAGAGTGTGTGTTCCTGGAGAGGATGTCTATACTAAAGCTCACCTACCCAGAGCTTGCGGATCATTTTAAGAGCCAGGACTGGTTCATGAACATAGGGAAGCAGAGGCTTTCAAGCCACCGGAAGCTTGCACATGTGAACTTTCAGCAATGGTGACACCAAGCATAAAACCCATGTCAACTCAATCAGACAAAGGCCCAGAGTAGATTGAGAAAAATGGATGGTGGGCCAGCCCTAGACTGGAAACTGTTGGAGACTAATTACTACTGGTGAGGGACAGTATTCCTGACTTACGATCTCTTGATAGGCTGACTAGACTCCAGTGGATGAATTTACACCAAAGGACATCTGGGTACAAATGCTTGACTGGATAGGACTGAACATGTGTAGTGGAATGCATGAGGTCCAGTTGGAGGTTGGGAGGGCATGGATGGGGAGGGGGTCTAAATTTAACTAAGAACTGTTATATGAAATGTACGAAACCTCACCGAAAATATTTTTAGAAGTTCAAGGTCTATAGCTTTTTGAATATTTTCTTTCATCTAGTGTAGTTCACTTAATTATATTCTTGTATTTGCATGTAATACTAGGTTTTTGGTCCGTTTTTTGTTGCTAATAGCATAATACCACAGCCAGCCAGAAGAGTTCACTTTAGCTCATGGATTTGGTCCAAAGATGAATGACAGCATCTGCTGATGACCTCCTTGCTAGAAGAGTCCTGGAGCCACATGGAGCATCACATAGTAAGAAACCATGGGCAAGAAGTATAGCCAAAGTAGCATTGGTAGCAGGTCTCTGCTCAGTATACCGCATAACCGCATTATCACGTGGATGAATTTATCCATTCATGAATGTAAAACCCAAATCACCTCTTAACAGTCTTGCACGGCCCCACCTCTTAGTATCTTAATTAAATCAAGATTAAATTTCAACGTGAATTTTAAAGGTGCAAGTCATATTCAGACCAAAGCAAGTAATTTTTCCCTTTTCTGTTGCTTAGACATCATCTACTGTGTGGATATACCACAGTTTAACTTTTAATCAGTTTATCTCTTCACCATCAGAATGTTTCCAGTTTTGAGTGATTATGAACTAAGTCTCTATTCCTTATTTGTATAATAGTCTCTCTACAAATCTGCACATGGGTTTTGTGAACATATTTCTTCTTCCTGCAGGAGAACACCTGGGACTGGGGTTGTTAAACAGTGGGTGAGTTGAAACTGGTGAAGAACTGCTGAACTTTTTCCCATGTGGCTGTACCATTTATGTGTTCCTATCACTAACATCTAAGAGTCAAAGTCATCCTACAGCTTGGCTGCCATCTGCCCTTATGCTTGCTTTTTAGCATCCTATAATATGCTATATACAGATTTCAAAATGTGCTTTTTTATTTGCATTCCCTAAAGATGACAATGTTTAAATGTTTTCATGTTTATTTGTTACCATTTATCATCTTTAATAAGAATTCATGTTTTCCAATTTTTCAAATCCACTTTTTTCTTCTTGATAAGGCTTATACTCCCATATACTGTAAATATGTGCTTTATAAACGTCTTCTTCCACCAGCATAGTGGTGTGCTCCTTTAATCCCAGCACTTGGGAGGCATAGGCAGTCAGATCTCTGTGAGTTCGAGGCCAGCCTGGTCTACATAGGGACCTCCAGACCAGCTGGGGCCACAGAGAGACCTTGTCTCAAAAAGACCAAAAACACAAATGTCTTATTCCATGATATTGCTTGTTTGTTCTCTTTAAAAAGCTTTGATTTGGAGGACAGTGGACCCATTTTTCTTTTATAAATAGTGCTTCAGTATATATCAGAGGAATCTGTGTCAAACACAGAGAGTCACAAAGATCACATCCTTCTTGAATTTTTATAACTTTTATATTTAGGTCATGTGTCCATTTTGAGGTATAAAGTGTCAGGTGTCTCTTCTCTTACATGTGGATGTAGGTCATTTGACTACCATTTATCAGATCATCATTTCTGCATTGTTTCCATTGCACTTTTGTAAAAACAAATCCACAAATCTAGATGTATTAGAGTCTCTGCTCGATCCCGTTACTCCATGCATCCGTTCATCGCCAATACTACAGTGTCTTGGCAACTATAACTCTGTAGTCAAGTTTTAGAATCAGGGGGTTTGAATTGTCCAACTTTGTCTTCTATTAAACATTGTTTTCTTCATGATTATACTTTAATAGCACATACAAATTACATAAATTAACAGCATTCACTATGATATTTTCACACAATGTACATCAATCATATCCATCTGATGCTCCCCTCCTTATATCACCCCCCCCACACACACACACATACACACTTCTGCAACCTTTCTAGTGCCTAGTGATCACTCTTTGGCTGTCAGGTTGAAATTTGCCTTTTCTTTTTTGTTGTTGCTTTTTTTTTTTTTTTTTTTTGTCTTTTTGTGACAGGGTTTCCCTGTAGCCCCAGCTGTCCTGGAACTCACTGTATAGACCAGGCTGGCCTTGAACTGACAGAGATCCTCCTGCCTCTGCCTCCCGAGTGAAGGGATTAAAGGCATGTGCCACCATGTCTGGCACTTTTTGCCTTTTCTTTCTTTTCCACCTGCGAGAGAGAAAAAAAAATGTTTTCTTCTGTGTCAGTTCATTCCACTTAACATTACGGTTCTTTAACTCTGTCCATTTTCCTGCACGTTCCCATTGTTCATGGATGAATAGCACTCCATGCATATTACCATAATTTCTTCTTTCACTTACCTGTTCCTGGACACCTAGGCTGATTTCATATCTTAGCCATTGTGAATGCTGCTGCAGTAAACAGGGTATGCAGGAGTCTCTCTGTGGTGACTTCATTTACCTGGGTATATACCCAGAATGGGATACCTGGATCGTATTTTGTTGTTATTGTTTGTTTTACTTTGGCTTTTTGTGTTTTCATTGCTGTCGTTTTAATATTTTCACTGTGTATTTATGTATTTAATATAAAAGACCTTAATCAAATTTAGACCCCCTCATCCGCACCTACCTTTGCCTCCCACGGGAGTTTGTGGATTCTGTCATATATGTTAAGTCCTACCCAGTCAAATATTTATGCCCAGATCCCCCTCTGTGCAAGTTTATCCACTGGAGTCTAGTCAGACTATCTAGAGTCACTCTCTTAAAGAAGATCTACTCTCCCTCACTCTGCAGTGACCAGTTGTCAATGGTCCTTCAGCTAGGGTTGGGGTCTGCTGCCCATTTCCCCAGTTCTATGCTGTTTTTTGTCTGATTGAGTCAGCATTGGTTTTGTGCATGCTGCCAGCATTGTTGCAACTTCATATGATGCCATAGATTTTAGCAACCTTAGCTTATGATTTTTTTTTATTTTGTTTCTTAATCCATTCCACTAGCCTGTATACTTTTGCATGGGGAGTTGAGGCCTGGATACTTAGAATTATTATTAATAAGATATGTGTTGGTTACTGTTATTTTAATTTGTGTTCAGATTCTTCTCTTTTCTGTATGCCTGTGATGCATAGATTTGGTCTTTTCATTGTGTTCCACATTCTCTACGTATTCCATTCCTGTGTATCTTTTACTTCTCTTTGCTTTAGTAGTCCAGTTTTTCAACTTCATCATCCAATCTTGGTACTCTGTTTTCCATTTTGTTCAATCTGCTTTTGAAATTTCTCCTGCCATTTCAAACTGACTTACGAAGTTTTTCAGCTGCATCTTCATTTGGGCATAGGGTTTTTTTCTTTTGTGAATTCACTTTTCAAGTCCGGAATTGTTTTTGTATTTTCTTAAATGTCTCTCACAAGTTTACACCTATTCTTTTTTAGTTCTTTGAGTTGTTTATCTGTGTGTTCTTTAAGGTTTTTTATCATGTTTATGATTATTCTTTTATGTTCTTTGTCATGGGGTTCCTCAGGGTGAGTCTTGTTGTGGGTTGTGTTGGAAACCTATTCTCTTGGTTTTTCATAGTATCTGTGTTTCTGCATTACCATTTAGGCATGTGGATGTGTTTTGTTGGTTGTATGTATGATAGGAAATTCTATTCTGCCTTTGTTCAGTTGAAGTTTCTGTTTATATTGTGGATGTAGCTTGGTAGCTTTTTGCTCAGGTATAAAAAGTTAGTTGGTGTGTCCTTCAGGTTCTTGCAGGGTAGTAGACTGGTCTGAGTAGTAGGCAGGTCTACCGTAGGCAGATAAGTATCAGGGGCAAGGGCCAGCCAGGGGTGGAGACAGCCCGTGGAGGGTCTAACAAACTGTGGCCAAGGATTATACTAATCTAGGTTAGGAAGCTGGTCCAGAGATCTGGGGCGGAAGAGCGGGACTGGGCCTGAGCCCAATCCTAGAAGGGGGATAAAGTGTGGGGAAGGAGTTGTTGTTGAGACCGGAATTCCCACAGCCTCAGCTGGCCTCAAACTCACAGACATTGACCTGCCTCTGCCTCTACATCCCGCGTACTGGGATTAACAGCATGCACCACAGCTAGCTTAAAGTTTTTGCTTTGTCAGGAAAGTTTCAGACTAATTTCCTTCCTGCCAGCAGTGTGTAAGAGCTCCTTTTCCTCCACATCCTTCCAGTACTGCTCCTTTCTCAGCATTGTTTGGCTGTTCTACTGCCCTGTATCCTTCTGCTTGTTTGGAACTTAATCTGCTGTTTCTAATCTGTATAATTAATGAGGCATTAATTTGTGTCATTTCTTCCACATAATCACATAATGCTATGAATTTTTCTATAAGGATTCCTTTATGAATTTTGATATGGTGAATTTTGTTTTGAATTTAGTACAAAATTTTGTTTCCCAGAGTCTTACAGGCTCCTGAGACCTTGCTTATATGAACCTACAGCAATGGTGTCAGCATGCATAAGACCCATGCAACTCCAGGAGACAAAAGCCCAGCATAGAACTATGGAATGGGCAGCAGGCCCCAATCTTAGCCAAAAAACTATTGGCAACTGATCACTGCTGGGGGAAGAAGAGCTGATCTCCTTTATTTATTTTTATTTAATTTTATCTTTTTAATAACAAGTCATAAGTAAAAAAAAATAAGTAATAAGTAATGAATACAAGCATCCTTCATGTAAAACTAATTTGTAAGCAGCTATGCCCAAACTTATACAGCCCAAGGCCCCCATTGCCTAGCTGTACAAGCATGTTGATCAAATAAGTTATAAATTAAGTTTATATTGCTGTAGTTTCACAATTCACCCCAATCATAGCCCTTACATTCTACCATGCCCCCTCTTCTTCTGCAGATTGTTCCCTAGTTAGAAAAAAGGGCACAAGTAGGCAAAAAGCAAAGCAGTCTACTTTCTTTGGAGATGTCATTTGGACTCTGATCAGTTCAGGCTGTTTCTTTCATGGGTTGGCAGTTTATCCAGGAATAACCTTTTAATCCTACTAATGAAGTAAAAGCAATTAAATATACAGGCATTTAAACAGTACTAATTATTATGGTAGGTTACATTGGTATAGATGTTTGGATGGTATGCTAATCCATGAACTATAGCTTTTCTGTAAAAGATGACAAGGTCTTACTGTGGTTTATAACATCTACTAACCACTAGAAGATGTGAGCTTGTGACATCAGCCACTAATTATTCCTCCAAGGAGAGAGCTAATAGCCAATTAGATTTGGGATATACAGACATATGGCTGCCACTGCTGCACAGTATTTCCAAGCAGGTGAGGTGTAGCTGATGTTGACGGAGGAGTCCTGCTTGACTCAAGGAGACCAATATTTGCCTTATTGATTTAGTGGCCTTTGGTAACACTCTCTGGCATTCCAGAGACCAACTGTACACTTGCAAGTGTGGTCTCAATACATCTTTCCCATGCTTACACCAGGTCTTCGACAGCAGGGCCTTACTGCCTCTCTTCTTGCAGGTATCCCAGTTTACAGGCAAAAAGCCTTTACCTTTTTTGAGGCTTGAATGCCCTGGCCAACAACTCCTTGGCAGAATAATCCATTGCTGATATCAGAGCTCTCCTGTATTAATATATTTTGCTTAATTACACAGCTTATAAAAACTTTAGTATTATATTTGGCTCTGAATAGAGAATTATCCTTTCACAATTCCTATGTCTATTAGTCATTTAAAGAAAGCAGTTATACCAGTTTTATAAGAGATTACCTCTATAATAGTTGGCTCTAACTTACAGTTAGGGAATGACTTCATTACCATCATGTTTTCCTTTGTTCTATAAAAAGGAGGTAAAAAGTCTCTCATCTTAAAACTTTGCGGCACCTGGAAGGTAAAGTTCATTATGACACATTATAAACAGTTGTTACAAATAGTATCCACAAAGATGTTTGATGCCTGTAGCAGTCTGAAGCTTTTCTTCCTTCTAATGTTTAGATGGGCCAACTTCTCTGCTGGTATTTCTTGGTACATCCTGCACAATGCAAAGCTATATCTTTTCTTTCTCATCCATTAAGTTGGCGATGTTCTGACATGTGGGAACCTGAAAATCTTTTCCCATAGTTAGTTTTAAGATTTAAATTGAAAAACTTTGACAAATGGTTTAATATATAACAACCATATCCCCCTTTTTTATTTTAGGTTTTTATTTTTTGACCCATGAATCTCAAAAAGGCAGTTGTATTACACATACATATAGGCAGGAATCAAGGTGTAAATTTTCATTAAATTTACCCAAGCTGTTTATCATTGACTGTATGTTGTTAATTGGGGAAGCAAACTTAATTCCTTAAGTTAAATTATCCTAGAGGTAAAAGAAAATGTTACAAGATGATACTGTACAACACAAAAATTATAAAGAACATTTGTATACATTAACCCCAAAGTTGTTGTGATACAAATTATAAGTAAAACAAATGTGGACAACAATTTATGTTTCCAATTAGCTTAAATGTATTACCATTTTTATTAAAACCTTTTAACCAATGTTGTTTAATCTAGACATTTTTACCTTTACTAAGTCCTAAAATACCATATAATATGTAGACAAAGTTTGGGCAAATTCAGATACCTGTTAAACTCACATCAATTAAATATTCATTAATCTAATATAGACCCATGTCCCCCTCTCAACCCTCCCACCCCACCAGATTCACCATTTCAGTCAGTTCTTTGATGCAGTCTTTTCTGTTGTTGGTGGTGTTATTGTTCTTTCCAATATGCATCACTCCCTACAAGAAATATTTACAACTGGGTTATTGGCGCTAGCATCCACAGATGAGGGATGCCATTTGTCGTTTGTTTTTCTGGGATTGTGTTACTTCACTTAAGATAATATCTTCTAGTGCCATCCATTTACCTGCAACGTTCATGATGTTTTGCCAACACCACTTACTGAAGATGCTATCTTTCCTCCATTGTGTTTTCTTGGCCCCCTTGTCAAATATGAGTCAGCTCAAATTGTATGTGCTCAGGTTTGGATCTTCAGTTTTGTTCCATTGGTCGACAGGTCTGTTTTTGTGCCAGTACCATGCTGTTTTTATGACTATAGCCCTGTAGTATAGTTTGAATTCTGGTATAGAGATTCCCCCCTGTATTGCTCTTTTCACTCAGGGTTGCTTTGGCTATTTGGGGTCTTTTATTTTTCCAAATGAAATTAAGGATTTTTTTCCAAGCCTGTAAAGAAACTCTTGGGGATTTTAATTGGGATTGTATTAAATCTGTACAAGAGTTTGGGTAGAATGGACATTTTTACTGTATTAATTTTCCCAATCCATGAGCATGGGAGGTTTATCTATCTTCTGATGTCTTCCTCAATTTCCTTCTTCAGGGGTTTAAAATTTTTTTTGTAGAGATCCTTGGTGTCTTTGGTTAGGTTTGTTCCTAGGTATCTTATTGTTTTTTGAGGCTATTGTGAGTAGGAAGGTCTCCTTGTATTCCTTCCTCAGTTGCTTGTTGTTGGTATAAAGAAAGGCTACTGATTTTTCTAGGTTAATTCTGTATCCTGCCACTTTACTGAAGCTCTTAATCATTTCTACGAGTTTTCTGGTGGAGTTTTTAGCATCCCTTAAGTAAACAATCATATCATCAGCAAATAGGGATAGCTTGACTTCCTCTTTTCCAATTAGTACTCCTTTAATTTCCTTTTCTTGCCTTATTGCCCTAGCAAGTGTTTCAAGCACTATATTGAAGAGGAGTGGTGACAGGGGGCAGCCTTGCCAAGTTCCTACCTTTATTTATTTTTTTTTTGAGTCCCTACCTTTAAAGTGAATGCTTCTGTCGTTTCCCCATTTAGGATGATATTGGCTGTGGGTTTCCTGTATAAAGCTTTGATTACATTGAGGAATGATCCCTCCAATCCAATTCCTCTAAGACTTTAAACAGGAAGGGATGCTGGATTTTGTCAAAGGCTTTCTCCGCACCAATTGAAATGATCGTGTGGTTTTTGTCTTTCAGTCCATTTATATGCTTTATGATATTTATTGATTTTTGTATGTTGAACCATTCCTGCATCTCTGGAATGAATCCAACTTGGTCATGATAGATGATATTCTTGATGTGGGTCTGTATGCAATTTGCAAGTATTTTGTTGAGAATTTTTGCATCTGTGTTCATTAATGAGATGGGTCTATATTTCTCCTTTTTGGTTGTATCTTTGCCTGATTTTGGTATTAAAGTGATGCTGGCTTCATAGAAGGAGTTTGGGAGAATTCCCTCTGTTTGTATCCTTCTAAACAACTTGAGTAATAATGGCTGTAAGTCTTTATTGAATTCTGCCATGAAACCATCTGGGCCTGGGCTTTTGTTAGTTGGGAGGTTTCTTATTATATCTTCAATTTATTTCATATATTATGGGTCTGTTTAAGCTGTCAATCTCTTCTTGGTTGAGCTTTGGTGATTCCCAGGATTTCAGATATTCATCCATTTCTTCTAGGTTTTCAAAATTAGTAGAGTATAGATTTGTGAAGTATTCCTGTATGATTGTCTGGATCTTTTCATTGTCTTTTGTGATATTTCCCCTTTCATCATGGATTGTATTTATTTGGAGTTGTTCCTTCTTTCTTTTGGTTAACTGGGCTAGAGGTCTGTCTTGTTTATTCTCTCAAAGAACCAACTTTTGGATTCATTGATTTTTTTTGTATGGATTTCTTTGTTTCCATTTCATTGATTTCTGCTCTGATTTTTGTTATTTCTTCCTGTCTGTTGTATTTAGGGTTCATTTGTTGTCTCTCAATTGTTTTTAGCTGCAGTGTCCACTTGTGCTCTTTCTGTTTTTTTTATGTAGGCACTCAGGGCTATAAACTTCCCTGTTAGGACTGCTTTTTAAAGTGTCTCATAGGTGGCAATAAGACCCTGCTGCCGAAGACCTGACGTTAACATGGGAGGGATGTATTGAGACCACACATGCAAGTGTACAGATGGCCTCTGGAATGCCAGAGAGTGTTACCAAAGGCCACTAAACCAATAAAGCAAATATGGGTCTCCCTGAGTCAAGCAAGACTCCACCGTCAGCACCAGCTACACCTCACCTGCCTGGAAATACTGTGCAGCAGAGGCAGCCATGTGCCTGTATATCCCAAATCTAATTGGCTATTGGCTCTCCCCTTGGAGAAGAATATGCCAATTGGTGATTGCCAAAGCTACTATCGTCATACTAGGTGTAGGAGATTGTTATAAGCCACAGTAAGACCCTGTCATATTTAACGGGGGGGAAATTGTAATTCATGGTTAAATAACCAAAACATGTGTCTATGCTAAAGTAACTACCATAACTATTAAGTGCTGCTTAAATACTATATATCTAATTGCTTGTTCTTCATTAGTAGGATTCGAAAGGTTATTTGCCTGGACAAACTGTCAGCCCATGGAAAGGAAACAGCCAGAATTGACAGAGTCCAATAACAAGCTCCAGAGAGAGTGACTGTTTTCCTCTCATCCACCTGTGCCCTTTTCTAAGCTAGGGAACACCTGCGGAAGAGGGGGGTGATAGAATGTAAGGGCTGCGATTGGGGTGAATGGTGAAACTAAAGCAATGTAGTCTTGGGTACACATCAGTGGTTGCACACGTTGATTGAATCAACAACCTGTCCCTCCCCCCATGGAATGGTGGGCTCGTAGGTGTTTGTGGCACAACAGCCTGAGGTATGATTTTGCATAGAAAAGGATGTCTTGTACTCATGATTACACTTATAGCTAAAAGATGAATAAAAAAAAAAAAACCGAGAGAAAGATGCAGGACAGTTATGGCAGAATGCATGATCTGGGATGGGGTGGGGGGGGAGGGAAAGGGAAATAAGCCTGAACTGAATTGGAAAAATGTATGAAATGCACAAAGCATCAATAAAAACTAATTTAAAAAATAAAATAAAATAAAGTGTCTCATAGGTTTTGTTGTGTTGTATTATCATTGTCATTCAGTTCCAGGAATGCTTTTATTTCTTTCTTTATTTCTTCCTTGACCCAATCATTATTCAGGAAAGTGTTGTTTAGTCTCCATGTAGAATGTAGGGCTTATGCTGGTATTGTTATTGAGCTTTATTGCACTGTGGTCTGATAGAATGCATGAGATTATTTCAATCTTTTTGTATTTGTTGAGTTTTCCTAAGTCCCAGTGTGTGGAATATTTTGGAGAATATTCCGTGGGGTGCTGAGTAGAAAGTGTATTCTCTGGTGTTTGGGTGGAATATTCGTAGATGTCTGTAAGGTCCATTTGGTGTATTGTATCATTCAATTCAAATGTCTCTCTGTTTATTCTTGTCCTGTTGATCTGTCCAAAGGACTTAGTGGGTTATTGAAGTTTCCTACTATTAGTGTGCTGGGGTTAATCTGTGCCTTGAGGTCTTGAAGAATTGTCTTTATAAAGTTTGGTGCACCAGAGTTTGGTGCATATAGATTCATGATTGTGAAGTTTTCATGGTCAATTGTTCCTTTGATAAATATATAATGGCCCTCTTTGTCTCTTTTGATTTCTTTTACTTTTAAGTCTATTTTGTCTGATTTTTTAAAATTTATTTATATATATATTTTATCAAATCTAGACCCGTGTTCCCCCCATCCCCCCACTCCACCACAGCTCATGCATTCTGCCAAACATGCTTTTCATCTCTTTCTCAGTCTTTCTCAATATTCTCCATGTGGAAGTTGACTTTTTTGAGCAGAAGTTCACTGTTTCAGTCAGTTATTTGATGCAGTCCTTTCTGTTGTTGTTGTTCTTGTTGTTGTTGTTATTGTTGTTGTTTCCAATATGCATCACTCCCAACTGCTTTGGATATAAGCTCAAGGGGCCACGCACAAGAAATACTTAAAACTAGGTAATTGGCACTATCCACAGATGAGGGATACCATTCATTGTTTGTTTTTCTGGGACTGTGTTACTTCACTCAGCATGATGTCCTCCAGCTCCAGCCATTTTCCTGCAAAGCTCATGATGTCGTCTTTCTTTACTGCTGCATAGAACTCCATTGTGTAGATGTACCACATTTTCTCTATCCACTCATCATTTGAGGGGCATTTGGGTTGGTTCCAGCTCCTTGCTATTGTGAAGAGAGCTGAAATAAACATGGCTGTGCATGTACCTCTGCGGTGGGGTGAGTCTTGAGGGTACATGCCTAGGAGTGGTATGGCTGGGTCAGGTGGCAAGTTCTTGTCTGATATTAAAATAGCAACACCTGCTTTCTTTTTGGTACCATTTGTTTGGAATATTTTTCCCATCCCTTCACCTTAAGTTGGTGCCTATCCTTGAGATTGAGATGGGTTTCTTGTAGACAGCATATAGATGGCTTTTTCTCCTAATCCAATCTCCCAGTCTATGTCTTTTAATTGGGGAGTTTAGTCCATTAATATTTAAGGTTATAATTGAAAGATGCATGTTGTTTCCTTTCACCTTATTTTCCATTTGCATTTTTGGTCTTGGTTTCTACTTCTGCAGTTACATTTTTATTAGTTTCTCTTTCCAGGTGCTTGGGGATAGTTGCTCCTCTCTTCTGCCCTTTGAATTGCTTCAAGTATTTTCTGAAAGGTTGGTTTTTCCGGACATGTAATCTATCATCTTGTTTATGTCATGGAAGATTTTTCTCTCTCCTTCAACTATATTTGACATTTTTGCTGGGTATAGTAACCTGGGTTGGCATCCATAGTCCTTTAACACTGGAATGCTTTGCTCCAAGTTCTTCCTGCTTTCATGGTTTGGGCTGAGAAATCAGTTGTAATTCTGATGGGTTTCCCCTTGTACGTAACTTGTTGTTTTTCTCTTGTGGCTTTCAGAATTTTGTCTTTGTTTTGGGCGTCTAGCATTTTAACTATGGTATGGTGTGGAGAGTTTCTTTTCTGGTCTTGTCTGTTTGGAGTTCTATATGCTTCTTGTATTTATATGGGGTTGGCTTTTTTTTAGTTTGGGGAAATTTTCATCTATTATTCTGTTGAAGATCTGATCAATACTATTCTTTTGAGATTCTTCTCCTTCCTCTATTCCTATGATGCGGAAGTTTGATCTTTTCATAGTGTCCCATATTTCCTAGTAGTTCCACTTTCATGTATTTTTAAATTTTTCATTATCTTTATTTGAGCTATTTAGTTGCTCTGTGTTATCTTTCAGTTCTGATATTCTTTGTTCTGCTTCCTCCATTCTATTTCCAAGGCTTTTTCCATTCCTTTCCTCTTGATTGGATGAGTGTTCTATTTCCTTTTTCATTTCATCCTGTGATTTCTTTTGTATTTCCACTTCCTTTTGGAGCTTCTCAATCTCTTCTTGGTGCTCCTTACTTTGCTGGTTGGCTTCCTTTTTCAGTGTTTCCACTTCCTTCTGGAGTTGTCATTTTCTCCCTCTAGTTCTTTCTGGAGTTTGTCATTCTCTCCCTTTAGTTCTTTCTGAAGTTTGTCATTGTCTCACTTCTTGAGTTTTTCATTCTCTCTCCTTAGTTCTCTGACTTGTTCTTTATATTCTTTAATTTCTCCAAATAGGTCTGAAATTGTTCCTCTAAGATCTATTTCTTGGGTCACCTCCAGGGGGAATCCCACTGTAGCAATCTCTTACAGGGTTGGTAGAGCTTGGTGTGGAATTATCCTGCACCTTTCCCATGTTGTCCCTTCGTCATGTCCCTGGCATGTGGGTTTCCCTTTTGTTGCCTATATTCCAATGCGAATCACAAATGTCTTTTCACTGTGTTGAAGGCTTGCTTTGCTTGCCTCCTTCAGATGCCTTTCTTTTTTTCTCTCTCCTTGTTTATGGAGTGTTGACTTGTCTAGGTTTCAAGCTTTCAATTTTGTTTATATATTGGAAGTCTAATTCACTCTTCCCTTTCTATGCCTGACTTAGCCCTGTGCTTCAGGTGGTCCTGGCAAGTCCCTGACCTAACCGCTGCACGCTCCTGATCTCCTTTAAAGGAGTGACTCTAGATAGGCTGAATAGACCCTGGTGGATGAACTTGCACTGAGGGGCATCAGGGTACACTAACATGACTTGATAGGCCTTAATATAAATGACAGATGCGTGAAATCCAGCAGAGGCTGTGGAAGGGTGCCAGTGAGGGAAAGAATATAAAGATGACTAAGGTGTTCTGTATGAAATACACAAAAGATAAATAATTTTGTATTTTTCTTTCCTTTTTTTAATCCCATGAATTTAGAACTATGCTGTTTAGTTTTCTAAGTGTTCAGGGATTCTCCAAGCATCCTTCTGTGAGTGATTTCCATTTCAGTTCTGGTGTGATTAGAGAACATCCTTTGTGTGGTTTGAGTTATTCTAGATTTTCTAAGGCTTATTTTATCACCCGGAATGTGATCCCTCTTGGGAAATGCGACACATGCTCTTTAAAGCGCCAGGTGAAGTGCTCTGAAGAGGTTGCTGGATTCCTCTGAAGCTGGAGGTCTGGAAAGCTGTTAGCTGCCACGTGGGTGTGGGAATTGAACCTGGGTTCTTGGGAAGAGCAGCCAGTGCTCTTAACCTCTGAGCCATCGCTGCAGCCCCCATTTTAATACTTTTTATGTGTATGAGTGTTGTCCGTGTATGTATGTAAATACACCATTTGCATGCAATGCCCTAGAAGGCCAGAAGAGGGTGTAAGAACTCCTGGAACTGCAGTTACAGATGGGTGTTAGCTGCCATATGGGTGCTGGGAACTAACATGGTTCCTGTGCAAGTATAGCCAATGCCAATAACCACTGAGCCATCTCCCCAGCCCTGGAGGCCTTTAATATTAATTGTGAAATTTTTTGAAGCTTAACATAGTAGACCTATTCCTTATTCTCCATGACTACTTGCTCATTCCTGCCTCCACCCTGGAAAGGGCTACACAAAAGGGAACCTGTAACTAGGGATACAGACCTTAACTTACCAGAGGAACCATGACAGTGGAGAGAGGATGGACTGACATTTCTGACTAGTGAGCAATAGTATAAGCCAAAACACAAAAGTACAAAATAATATGTTACATAAGAGAAGAAAAAGCGTGTCCAGAAACACGGTTTGTTAAAAACTAGAAACTGGGTCCAGATTTGGTTGTAACAACCCAAAACAAAAAGGGTTTAAGTTGGGAGGTCATCATCAAATGGGAATAACAACAGGTTAAATTTTTAAAAAATTAAAGCCCTTAAAAAGTGTTCAACATCACTAATAATTAAGGAAATGCAAATTAAAACCACTTTAAGATATCATCTTAATCATCAATAAGACTGGCTAGGTTCAAGAAAACAAATGATACCAAGTGCTGGAGAGGATGTGGGAAAGGGGAACACTCATCCACTGCTGGTGGGAATGCAAACTTGTACAGCCACCATGGAAAACAGTGTGGAGATCCCTTGGTATACTCGAAATGAACTTACCACATGACCCATTCATACCACTCCTGGGTATACGCCCACAAGACTCATCTTACCGCAGAGATATATGCACAGCATGTTTATTGAAGCTCTCTTCACCGTAGTGAAGAGCTGGAACCAACACAAATGCCCCTCAACTTTTGACTGTATAGAGAAAATATGGTACATCTACACAATGGAGTTCTATGCAGCAGTAAAGAAAGATGACATCATGAGCATTGCAGGTAAATGGATGGAACTAGAAGATATTATGTTAAGTGAAGTAACACAGTCCCAGAAAAACAAAGGACGAATGGTATCCCTCATCTGTGGATGCTAGTGCCAATAACCTAGTTGTAAATATTTCTTGTTGGGAGTGATGCATATTGGAAAGAATACCACCACCAACAGCAACAAAAAGACTGCACCAAAGGACTGACTGAAATGGTGAATCTAGTGGGGTGGGGAGGTTGGGAGGGGGACATGGATCTAGATTCAATTTGTAACATAATCTTGTACAAATATATATATAACAATAAGTTAAGTGCTAGGATTAAAGGCGTGCGCCACCACGCCCGGCAACAATAAGTTAAAATTTATTTGCATATTTAAAAATTGTGCATTCCAATAATTAAAATCATTTGAACAAAAAAAAAAGAAATTAAAGCCAAGAAAACTCATGATAGATGAATATTGAAATGTGGTCTTTAAAGATGTATGAATGAGTGAACTAAGACTCTAGAGGAGCTTCAAAGTTGGAGAGAACCGACAGTGCGAATGTGCTAAGAAATACTAACTTTAATGACTGCAATGCAGTGGGACAGAGGGAGGCAGTCTGGCAAATATGATGTTACTGTTGTGTATAATTTGTGTAAAACACCAACATAATGCCCAAGGATGAGAGCTGACCACCACCGTCATCATCACACACAACTCACAAATCTCCCTGGAGCCCCCATTGAAGTAGATCTGGCCTCTGCCTTAACATCCAGCCTCACTGCAGAACAGACACCTGATGGTCTCTCATTGTTAGACTGTGGGCTTCCTTCCCCATGAGAGCAGTTCTGCTGCATTTGCCTGTGCATCCCCAGAAGTTATTTCCATAAATGTTTATAGAGTGGGAACATGAAATATAGAGACTGCAGGACTGGAAGATGTTCCTGTATGGTTGTGACACCAAATGAAGGCAACTCGACTAGGTTCTACAAAAGCAGGAGGCTGTTCAATTCAGTGTTGTCAGAATGATAGCCCAATTGTCCAGGAAAGCTCTCTGAAGACAGTCTAATTTTGCCCATAACATGTACAACGTCCATGTCTATGTGTCTGTATTAGTTTGGTTTCCCTATCACTGTGATAAACACTATGACAGAAGCAACTTGGAGAGGAAGGGATTTATTTGCTTAACACATCCACATCATGGTTCATCCTTGAGGGGATTCAAGGTAGGTACCTGCAAGCAGGAGCACAGACCATGGAGGAACGCTGGGGTACTCACTTGCTCCCATATCAGTCAAGAGTCAAGAAAATGCCTCACAGATGGATGTGCCTCACAAATGGATATGCCTCACAGGTGGATGTGCCTCACAGATGGATATGCCTCACAGATGGATGTGCCTCACAGATGGATATGCCTCACAGATGGATATGCCTCACAGATGGATATGCCTCACAGATGGATGTGCCTCACAGATGGATGTGCCTCACAGAGGATGTGCCTCACAGATGGATGTGCCTCACAGATGGATGTGCCTCACAGATGGATGTGCCTCACAGATGGATGTGCCTCACGGATGGATGTGCCTCACGGATGGATGTGCCTCACGGATGGATGTGCCTCACAGGTGGATGTGCATCACAGATGGATGTGCCTCACAGATGGATGTGCCTCACAGATAGATGTGCCTCACAGATGCCCACAGGCCAGTCCAATAGAGTCAGTGCCTCAGCAGAGGGCCCCCTCTTCCCAGGTGGATCAAGTTGACAGAAGCTGTCTAGCACTGTCCATAAATGATACTGGAGATACCACCACCAGACTAGTCAGAAATATAGGCATGTCACTGTAAAAAGAAAAATGACAGTCCTCTGACATCTAAACACCACCCCAAACTACAAGAAACTCTGCTCCAAATCTCTGCCTTTTGATTCCCTAGGGAACCAAGGGTGGGGCCTCAGTGCTAGTCTGTGTGGAAGTCCCCTGCCCTTCATGACTCAGGGCCTCGTCAAATTCTGTGCCTGTGAGCTGTTGCCTGGCCTGCTGTGCCCCACTGAAGCCCTTGGGCAGAGCTGTCCAGGTCTGCCTGGGGCCACCGCCCTTGGCCTTCTGCAAAGCAGACACGATAGCCTCTTTTCTTTCCCGGCACACTAATTGCCCACGTGACATCCTTCCCTCTTGGATTTTGTGGTGGGTTCTCCCTCTGTCTTCACAGCTCTTTCTGATTATCACAAGTGAAAGGGACAAAAGATGGAGAAGAAAAAAAAAATGAGTCCGGGAAGGTTAGCGGATAACATTTACACCCCTGCCCCCTACATACACACATACACACACACACACACACACACACACACACACACACACACACGCCCTGCTCCTGAGATAGCCATCAGCTTGTCTTGTTGGATGAAGAAACAATGGAGCAATTGTCATGAGAAACTTAACAAAGATGACTTAAAATAGAAAGTAGCTTTTCTCTAGGAGATAATCTTCCCCTTGGGTATTTTGCAAAATACTAATGTCAGGAGCATTGACTCTTATCTGTGCTATAATTTGAGAGCAGTTGAAAGCCTGAGTTTAAATTGCCTCTGACCATTGACATTGCAGATGCCTGTTGTACTGTTAAGTGAGAATAATTCTACATTATTTAACCTGCTAAAAGAACAGAAAACCCAAGCTGGGTGTGGAGATTCACAGCTGTAATGTACAGTGGCGGAAGAATCAGAGATCCAAACTAGCCTGGGCTACATAGACAATCATCTCAATAAAACAAAGCAACAAGAACCCAGAAAATTCTCAAGCAGGAAAAACTTATTAGTCATTTATATGTGTTTAACTTGAAATGTTGATTACAGACCTGTGTACAATATATAGGCACACTGCTCTGGTAGGTTTAGCCAAATTGGCCTACTCTAAACTGAACCAATCAGGGTCAGGAAGTATAACACAGAATGCTATTAAGAGAGAAAGGCCTAAAACCAGAAAAAGCAAGGATAAACACCTGTGTGCCCTCTACCTTTCCTAGCATGTTACAGCAGACACTTTGAGCCTCAGCCTCCTCCTGTGTGACATCTTTTGAAAGTACTCACCTCATTAGGCTCCTATAAAGATCAAATGAGATAATGCACACTGTCTGGCCTAGATTATGTAAAATAATGATAGTACTATTTTTGTTGTCAAAGCATTAAAAATAGAGTTAATGGCCATCAGATGTGTGAAGCTTGAAAGAGCCCATCTCAGTGAATTATCTTAAAACTTGATTTGTTTATCTTTATTTTTATGTGTGTGAGTGTTATGCCTGCATGTATGTAAGTGTGCCCTGTTATCCAGTTCTCACGGAAGCCAGAAGTGGGCATCAGATCCCCTGGAACCGGAATTAATGGGCAATTGTTAGCTGCCTATGATGCTGGGATTTCCATCTGGTTCTTCTGCAAGAGCAGCTAACCCTCTTAACCACTGAGCTTTCTTTCTAGCCTGATTAATTAATTTATTTTATTTTTTTTCCAATATTTTGTCTAGCTGTCAGCTTTTCTTTTTTTTTTCACATAAATTTATTTATTTATTTTTAACAAATCTAGACCCATGTTCCCGCTCATTCCCCCACCCCACCAGAGCTCGTGCATTCTGCCAAACATGCTTTCCATCTCTTAGTCTTTCTCAATATTTTCCATGGGGAAGTTGACTGTTTTGAGCAGAAGTTCACTGTTTCAGTCAGTTCTTTGATGCAGTATTTTCTGTTGTTGTTGTTGTTTCCAAAATGCATTATGCCCAACTGCTTTGTACAAAAGCTCAGGGGGCCCTACACAAGAAATACTTACAACTGGGTAATTGGCACTAGCATCCACAGATGAGTTATACCATGCATCGTTTGTTTTTCTGGGGACTGTGTTACTTTCACTCAGCATGATGTCTCCTCTAGCTCCAGCCATTTTCCTGCAAAGCTCGGGATTTGTCTTTCTTTACTGCTGCATAGAACTCCATTGTCTAGATGTACCACATTTTCTCTATCCACTCGTCAGTTGAGGGGCATTTGGTTGGTTCCAGCTCCTTGCTATTGTGAGAGAGCTGAAATAAACATGGGCCGTGCATGTATCTCTGTGGTGGCGTAAGTCTTGGGGTACATGCCCAGGAGTGGTATGGCTGGGTCGGGTGGCAAGTTCATTCCAAGTCTTCCAGGGTTCTCCACACTGCTTTCCATGTGGCTGTACAAGTTTACATTCCCACCAGCAGTGGATGGAGTGTTCCCCTTTCCCCACAACTCTCCAGCACTTGGTATCATTTGTTTTCTTGATCCTAGCCAGTCTTATTGGAGTAAGATGATATCTTAAAGTGGTTTTCATGTTGCATTTCCTTAATGATTAGTGATGTTTGAGCAGTTCTTGAGGTGTTTCTCAGACATCTCTAATTCCTCGCTTGGAAGTCTCTGTTCAGTCTTTGCTCCATCATTGAGCGGGGTCGTTTTTTTTTTTTTTCTTTTTGAGTAGTTTTATATATTCTGGAAATCAATGCTTTGTCAGATGTATCTGCAGTGGGAGGTTTCCTCCCACTTCTGTGGATTTCTCTTCACTCCTTGATTGTTTCTCTTGATGTACAGAAGCTTTTTGAGTTGATGAGGTCCCATTTGTCAATGTCTGACCTTAATTCTTGTCGCTGCTGTCTGATTTAGGAAGTCTTTTTCCTACGCCTATGTCTTGTAGTCTGCTGCCAATTTTTCTTTCTACTCACATTCAGTGTTTGGGTTTCACTTGAGTCTTATCCATCTGGAGTTGACTTTGTACAGGGTGAGAGGTAGGGGTTTAATTTCATTCTGTTACAAGTGTGATCCAGTGTTTTGCCAACACCAGAATTGCTGAAGATGCTTCTTTTCTCCATTGTGGTTTCTCTTGGCCCCTTGTAATATGAGATGGCTGAAATTGTATGTGCTCAAGTTTGGATCTTCGGTTTTTGTTCCATTGGTCAACAGGTCTGTTTTTGTGCCAGTACCAGGCTGTTTTTATGACTATAGCCTGTAGTATTTTAAAATCTGTATAGAGATCCCTCTGTGTAGATTTTTCACTCGGATTGATTTGCTATTCAGGGTCTTTGTTTTCCAATATGGAATTTAAGAACTTTTGTTTCCAAGCCTGTAAAGAAACTCTTGGGGATTTTGGATGGGATTGCATTAAACTATACAAGAGTTTTGGGTAAAATGGACATTTTTACAATTTAATTTTCCCATCCATGAGCATGGGGAGGTTTTCCATTTCTGATGTCTTCTTCAATTTTTTCTTTAAGGGTTTAAAATTTTGTTGTAGAGTCTTTATCTTTGGTTAGGTTTGTTATGGTATCTTATATGTTTTTGAGGCTATTGTGAGTGGGAAGGTCTCTTGATCCTTCTCCAGTTGGTTTGTATGTTGGTGTAAGAAAGGCCATTGATTTCTAAGGTTAATTTTTGTATCCTCCGACTTTGCTGAGCTGTTAATCGTTTCTAGGAGTTTTCTGGTGGAGTTTTTGCATCCCTAAGTAAACAATCATATCATCAGCAAAAAGGGAATTTGACTTCCTCTTTCCAATTAGTACTCTTTAATATCCTTTTCTTGCCTTATTGCTCTAGCAAGTGTTTCAAGCACTATTTGAAGAGGTAGTGTGATAGGGGCAGCCTTGCTGGGTTCCTACCTTTAAAGGGAATGTTTCTGTCATTCCACCATTTAGATGATATTGGCTTGTGGGTTTCCTGTATATGGTTTGATTACATTGAGGAATGACCCTCCAATCCAATCCTTCTAGGACTTTAAGCATGAAGGGATGCTGGATTTTGTCAAAAGGCTTTTTCAGCATCAATTGAGATGATGTGTGGTTTTTTGTCTTGATGTCCATTTATGTGTTTATGATGTTTATTGATTTTCGTATGTTGAACCATCCCTGCATCTACTGTATGAATCCAACTTGTTCATGATGGATGACTCTTCTTATGTGTGGTCTGTATGCTGATTTGCAGTATTCTGTTTAGAATTTTGGCATCTTGTGTTTTCATGAGGGAATGCTATAATTCTCCTTTTTAGTTGGATCTTTGCCTGGTTTTGGTAATAGAGTGAGTTGGCTTCATAGAAGGAATTGGGAGAATTCCTCTGATTTTATCTTCTAAACAGTTTCAGAAATAATGTTGTAGGTCTTTTTTTGAAATGTTTATATTGATTCTGCTGTGAAACTGTCTGGGCCTGGGCATTTTTTATTGGGGAGGTTTTACTACATCCTTATTTCTTCATATGTTATTGGGTCTTTAAGCTGCTGGTCTCTCTTGGCCAAGCTTTGGTGATTCCCAGGATTTCAGATATTCATCCATTTCTTCTAGATTTTCAAACTTAGTAGAAATAGGTCTTTAATATTCCCATGTAATTTTCTTGATTTTTCCTTGTCCGTTGTGATATTTCCCTTTTTCATCACAGATTTTTGATTTGAGTTGTTCCTTCTTTCTTTTTTTTAACTGGTAGAGGTCTGTCTATCTTGTTTATTCTTCAAAGAACCACTTTTGGCTTCATTGATTTTTTGTATTGTTTTCCATGTTTCTATTTCATTGATTTTCTGTCTCTGATTTTTCTATTTCTTCTGTCTGTTGCGTTTAGGGTTCATCTGTTGTTGCCTCTCAAGTGCTTTTAGCTGTAGTGTTAGTCATTCACTTGTGCTCTTTCTGTTTCTTCAATGTAGGCACCAGGGCTATAAATTTCCCTACTTAGGACTGCTTTTAAGAGTTATCCCATAAGTTTTGTGTTGTATTGTCATTGTCATTCAGTTCCAGGAATGTTTTTATTTCTTTCTTTATCTCTTCCTTGACCCATTTATTATTCAAGAGTGTGTTGTTTAGTCTCCACTGTGTTCTTGTAGGCAGGAGGCTTGTCCTGGTGATTGATGTTAGCTTCATTGCACTGTGGTCTGACAGGATGCATGGAATTTTCAATCTTTTGTATTTGTAGAGGTTTCTTCTGTGTCCCAGGATGTGGTCGATTTTGGAGAATTTCCGTGGGGTGCTGAGTAGAAAGTGTATTCTCTGGTATTAAGGATGGAAGTTCGGTAGAGGTCTATTAGGTCCATTTGGTGTATCATATCGTTCAGTTCAGATGTCTCTCTGTTTATTTTTTTGTCCTGTTGACCTATCCAAAGGACTCACTGGGGTATTGAAGTCTCCCTACTATGAGTGTGCTGGGGTTAGTCTGTGACTTGTGTCCTGGAGAATTGTCTTTATAAAGTTTGGTGCACAAATTTGGGCATATATGTTCATAATTTGGAAATCTTCTTGGAATTGTTCCTTTGATAATGTAAATGGCCTTCTTTGTTCTCTTTGATTTCTTTTACTTTGAAGTCTATTTTTATTTTATTCTGCTTATAATTTTTGTTTTTGTGACCATTTGCTTGGAATATTTTTTCCATCCCTTCACTTTAAGAGTGGTGCTGTCCTTGAAGGTAAGTGTGTTTCTTGTAGACAGCATATCGATGGTTCTGTTTCCTAATCCAGTCTCCCAGTCTTTGTCTTTGATTGGGAATTAGTCCATTAATATTTAAGTTTATGATAGATTTGTGTTGCTTCCTTTTGCCGTATTATCCATCTGCGGTTTTGATTTAGGTTTCTACTTCTGCAGTTATCTTTTATTAATTTCTCTCTTCTGGTGCCTGGGGTTGGTTGCTCCATTTCTTCTTGTCTTTGAATTGCTTCAAGTATTCTCTGAAGGGTTGGTTTTCCGGACATGTATTCTTTCATGTTGTTTATGTCATGGAAGATTTTCCTCTCTCCTTCCACTATGATTGACATTTTTGCTGGGTATAGTAACCTGGGCTGGCATCCATTGTCCCTCAACACTGGGAATGCTTTGCTCCAGGTTCTTCTTTGCTTTCATCGTTTTGCATGAAAAGTCGTTGTAATTCTGGAAGGTTTCCCCTTATAGGTCACTTTTGTTTTTCTCTTGTCACTTTAAGAATTTTTTCTTGTTTTGGGTGTCTAGCATTTTAATATGATGTGGGCGTGGAGAATTTCTTTTTCTGATCTTGTCTGTTGGAGTTTCTGTGTGCTTCTTTTGTATTGTATTGGTTTGTCCTTTTTTAGTTTGGGGAAGTTTTCATCTATTATTTCTGTTGAGGTCTGATCAATACCTTTCTCTTGGGATCTTCTCCTTCCTCTATTCCTATGATGCGGAGGTTTTGATCTTTTCATAGTGTCCCACAGTCCTTGGTTGTTCTGTTTTTGTGTTATTTTTTAAATTTTTCATAATCTTCCCTTGAGGTTTTTTAGTTTGTCTGTGTTATCCTCCAGGTCTGATATTCTTTTGTTCTGCTTCCTCCATTCTGCTTTCTGAGGGCTTTTTCATTCTTTCCTCTTGAATGGATGAGTGTTTGATTTCCTTTTTCCTTTCCTCTTCTAGTTCTTTAGTGTTTTCTATTTCTTTTGCGAAGCTTCTCGATTCTCTTTTTGTTAGCTCTTTTGTTTGCTGGTTGGTTCTTTTTCTTTTTCAGCATGGATCTTTTCAGTGTTTCTACTTTCCCCGGAGCTTGTCATTCTCCTCTCTCGGTCCTCATTCTCTTTCTTAGTTTTCTTATTTGTTCTTTATGATCTGTAGTTCTTAAGTATGTTCCAGTTGTGTTTCTGATGTCTGTGTCCGGGGCATCCCCGAGGGATCCACTGCAGGAGTCGTCCATAGGGTTGGTAACGCTTGGCGTGGGATTATCCTGCCCCTTTCCAGGTAGTCTCTTCTTCGTGATCCTGGCATTGGGCTCCTCCTTGCCTGTATTCATGTGAGTCCTAAATGCCTCTTTACTGTGTTGAAGGCGTGCTTTGCTTGCCCTCCTTCAGATCCTTCTTCGTATTCTCAGTTGGCGGGGGGGGGGGGGGGGGCTCTCTTTCAGCCCCACCCTGCGCTGGGCTCAGGAGATCTCAAATCTCAAGAGTCCACACAAGCGTGCCTTTAATACCTGCTGGGAGGATAACCCGCCACCCACAGCCACTAGATCTAATCAAGCCAAGACCACACCTTTAATCAGCTGGGAGGATAACTGCCAACTCACAGCCACAAAGGCCAATCAAACCAAAGACAGCAGACCAAAGGATCAACAATCAGCTCGCCAAGCCCCCAGTTCCTACGCTGTCTCCCCCTCTTCCTGCCGCTGGGCTCAGGAGATCTCCTGATTAATTAATTTAAAAAGATTAAACAAGCCAGGCATGGTGGCGCATACCTTTAATCCTAGCACTTAGGAGGCAGAGGCAGGCGGATCTCTGTGAGTTCAAGCCCAGCCTAGTTTACATAGCAAGTTCCAGGCCAGCTGAGACTAAAGGGAGACCCTGTCTCAAAAATACTCCCCAAAAATGAAACAATAAAAGATACATTCATACCTAGTCTAAGCAATCCCAAGGTCACACCATGAGTGATCTTGCTAGCTGGTTTTCATTTGCTTCCAAAGCCAAGCTGTGCTGTTGCCTTTTGCACTGATTATCTCTTTCAGCAACAGGAAACATTTGCTGAGCCTCAGCCTCCTTAAAAATGAAAACAAACACAATTCTGTGATGCATGTAGAAATAAAAGTAAACTTCCAGTTGAGAGGTCATCTGTTAAATTTTATGTAGTATCTACGTTTCCCCCTCATCCATTATAATACAAGATTTTGAAAATATTTTCCTACGGACATATGGAGTCAAATTTGTGCTCTCCAAATGCTCTTGGGTGTGGATCCATCCCTTGGAGACTAGTCAACCTACCAAGGGTCACAGCCTTAAAGAAAACTGCTTCTCCCTCTCTCTGAAGCTATCAATTGCCAATAGATCCTAAGCTAGGCTGGAGCTTCTTGCCCACCTCCAGGCAACACTCAAAATAAATGAAAACTTTAAGGACATAAAAAAACAATAAGCCCAGCATGGTGGTGCATGCCTTTGATCCCAGCACTTGGGAGGCAGAGGCAGGCTTATCTCTGTGAGTTCAAGGCCAGCCTGGTCTACATAGTAAGTTGGACAGCTGGAGCCACAGGGAGACCCTGTCTCAAAAAGCCAAAAAAAAAAAAAAAAAGATGGGGCTGGAGAGATGGCTCAGCAACTAAGAGCACTGGCTGCTTTTGCAGAGGACCAGGGTTCAATTCCCAGTACCTACTTGTCGCTAACAAGCGCCCATAACTCCAGTTCCAGGGGACTCTGATGTATTCCCTGTGGCCATTGCCTTAGTCTATTTGCACACATGCAGGCAACACACTCACACACATAAAATGAAAATAGCAAATAAAATATTTCTTAAAAGCAAGACAAAGAATATGGAAGAGAAGACAAAATACTGAACTTTGACAGCCAGAAACTGCCAGACCAGCTAACTCATGTACAAGATGCTGCTGCTTACAAAACCATGGGGTTTTGTCTCTGTGTGTGTATGTGGCCATATTACCTCCAATATCACAAATCAGTAACCACATGTAACAGGGAAGGAGAGATGGGATCAGGCAGAATGAAGAGTGGTGGAAGGTTAAAACCAGCGAGACAAAGTGATATCATGTCACCCACAAGAGAGTGGCTGTAGTGAAAATGTGGCCAGTGCCACACAGGGCCCAGCGAACTGCCACTGCAGTGTAAATGGTAAGCCCTACAGGAACACCAATCAGTCCTCAAATGTATAAACAGAATTCCGGCATAACAGCAATTCTACCCCTAGGAATATGCCTAAAGGAAATGAAAACGTGTTCACACAATGTAGTAGTGCTGCCTAAAAACTGCGAAACTTTCCCAATGATTAACTAAAACCAAAAAGTGCAAAACTTTCCCAATGATTAACTAACAAAGTAATAAATAAAATGTTATCTTTACACAAACAATATCGTTTGGCCCCTTGGAGAGGTTCTCGGGTGAGCAAAGCGTTCCTGTTGGTGTGATAGCTACATAGAGATGTCAACAAACGAAAATGGCGTACACTTCAGTTATGCATTTTATGGCATGTGAACTACATTTCCGTGAAGCTTTCAAAAACAGTGGCTGGGTAAAAGTGAACTTTTCCGGTCTACAACTTATAGGCATCAGGATTAAACTGAATTTAAATTTGGGCTCTGCCCTCTCCCTCCTCCTTGGCCCTCAGGAAGTTAGTGGTGTTTCCCTCCATGTGGGGACCCTGAGCCATCCAAGGGATTACTGTGCTATCATGGAGCTCCCAGTTAATAGAGTGAAAGCTGGACCTTCTAGTACCCCATTCTTAAACATTCAACCAACAAGGATATTTAAAGGCTAATATTCATATCATAAATTTGTAAGATATTGTGTGCATGAAACAAAATCATGTTTTAAATGTTCATATACATTCATCCAGTAAATTCTAGCCAGTTATCCAAAAAGATGAGCTATCAACCCCTGTACAGATGTGGATGAATCTTAAATACATATATGGCCATAGGAAAAGGCCACATGTTTGATGATTCCAATCATAAAACATTTGGCAAAGGCAAAAACCATACTAACAGTAAAACTACTATAATAATAAGATCAGTGGTTTCCAGGGTTTGGAGGAGTATTAAATAGGTGTACCATAGCCAATTTCTAAGACAATACCACTATTCTATCTAGTCCTATAATCATAGGTACATGGCATTATAAATTGTCAATCCATACAACTTTACAAACAACACTTATAGCATGTAAATGTGTATCAAGGGTAGAGCCCAGGACACGTCAAAGAATCTAATCATATGATAAATATCTGAAAACTTGCTGGAATGGAGAGGAATAAGAAAAGTGGCAGTGTTTCAAGCCTCTGGCCATGGAAGTCTCTTAATGTTAGAAGACTTAGAAAATGTTTACAAGCCACATTTCCCAAATAAGAAATACTCAAAGCTGACAGTGCTGGGTGTGAGGTGTTTATTGTAATGAAGACACTTTCTTGCTATGACCCTATTTTTTTAGAACAAGTAAAGCATTTCATTTCCCCCCCAATTTTCAGAAAACATCGATTTACAAAAGAGAAAGTAAAGCAGTAATTTGTGCCAGAACCCAGGACAGGCACTGCTGCTCTATCTTAATCTTCTGAAACCTTGAAAGATAGCAAATTCCGTTCCCACTTTACAAAGAAACATTACATAAATAATGTCCACAATCACAGAGAAGATGGAATCATTTAAACACCACAGTTATGCAGGTTAAAGGAAGGGTTCATTAAAAGCTGCTAAAGGCACAAACACATCATGGGTTTGTTCTGGCACTATTTACTTAGAAAGTTCAGCTACTGTTCAGGGTCCCCCAAAATTCTCTGAAAAGTCTTCAGAGGGTCTGCATTGGACTTTGAAGTGCACATAGAATATAGATCAATGGATGGGAGAAAGCAGGATAGTTTAGGTGGAAGATCATGAGGCAAAGCTACTGGAGTGGGCAAGACATGAATAAAAGTAAATTAAAACACTTTCCTAGGAGACTTCCAACCTCCAGTTGTTAGGGAGCGAAGGCAGGTGTTGAGACAAAGTCTCACACTATAGCCCAGGCTATGCTGTGACTATGTAGCCCAGGGTACCCTGAAACTCATGGCAGTCCTGCCTCAGCCTCTCAGGTACTGGGATTACTAGTGCGAACCACCAAGCCCTGCTGTTTCTTTAACTTAGACTGTACACGGGCTCTATAGTCTATATCTACTAATTATATGGCTTTTAAAATATGAATATTTAGGGGCTGGAGAGATAGCCTAGCGGTTAAGAGCACCGACTGCTCTTGTAGAGGACCGGGGTTCGATCCCCAGCACCCACATGGTGGCTAAGAACCGTCTGTAACTCCAATTCCAGGAGAACTCCAGTTCCAAGGGAATCTGAGACCCTCTTCTGACCTCCGCAGCATTGCACGACATGGGTGCACAAACCTACATGCAGACAGTACATTCATACACATACAAAAATAATAAATTTATAAAAAAATGAATATTTAGTGTTCTTCAACATAGAAACCAATATGGAAACATCTTCAGGTAAATTATTGTCAAGTAAGAACTAGAGAGTTAAAACTTTCCATGGTACAGAGCAGAACGGGGGTGTGTGCAGACATTGGCGGTTTCAGAATTCTGCATTCTTTCCAACTACATGATTGATTCTTCTTCCACAAATGTTTCATTCCTCTGGAGAAGTTGTATTACATACTCTTTGTTAAAGAGTTAATTTGGGGCTGGAGAGATGGCCTAGCGGTTAAGAGCGCCGACCGCTCTTGCAGAGGACCCGGGTTCGATCCCCAGCACCCACATGGCGGCTGAGAACCGTCTGAAACTCCAACTCCAGGAGAACTCCAGCTCCAGGGGAATCCGACGCCCACTTCTGACCTCCGCGGCATTGCACGACACGGGTGCACAGACTTGCATGCAGACAATACATTCGTACACATACAGAAATAAATAAAATTAATAAAAAAAAAAAAAGAGTTAATTTGGTAGGTTTTTCCGTTTTTATTTCTCCCTAGCAGTCAGCTATCGGGTTCTGTCTGCAGGACCAAGTCAGATACAGAAGAGCAGGCTGTGAGGGGCGTGCTTCAACCTGGTTTGCGTTAAACTCCTCTGCTAAATAATCTTTGGATTTTTGAGAGTACCCCTCCCAGAAAACTCTCCAACTAACAAGGAAATCACTTGGGTCTTTGTAAACTATTTGCACTTATTTTTTATTCTAATTCCATAGATTTCTTTCACCTTCAGTTGTGATGTCCTTGTGCATGTGTCAGTAAGGTATTCCTTGTGTGTTTCCTAGGCTTGATAGTTTGCTCTAATCACTGCTCTCTTTGAAGATTTAGACTTGAAAGAGGAGATAAATACTTCTCAGTACCACGCTGGAAAATAGGCTTGGTGTCTGGTCTCACCGCCTCCTCTTCAGTGCAAGGGGAGCCTGATAAAGAACAGGCCAGGGGCTCGTCCTAGTGGAAAGCTGAGGGAAACCGACCACAATGCGAAGGAAAAGGGAGATTTTATTGTTCCCAGGAACTGAGAAAGAATTTCTCCAACTTCTTATGAAAACACTACTCCACTACTCGCTCCAATTGAACTAATCCTATTTAAAATAATTAATGAATTATATTGAGCCTGTTGAGTCTTTTTAAAAAGTGACAGGTTTCATAGTAAAATGCGTATAAATATTTTCTAAGATGTCATCATCCTGGGATAATAATTGTGATGCAAAAAGAGAGGAATCAAGTGGCATTCTCAAGCCTCTGAAATTCTCCGTGTGCTGAGAGGATGAGCTAGTGACTCCTGGAGCATTTACCTTAGAAGTCTATTTTTATAGTTAATGAAACATACATGCCGGACAGTTTGAATCCTTCTTAAATAATTTAAAATGCTCTGCATACTTTGTTTCAAAGTTTATCTTTTTAGTGCTCTTATCTTTATCTTTATAGTGTTTTTGAAACTAGCTTCTGGCCATGGATTAACAAGAAAAAGATCTAATACCTGTTTTGTGTTGTGTTGTTTTGTTTTGTTTTGTTTTGAGACAGGGTTTTCCTGTATCCCTGGTTGACCTGGAACTTGCTATGTGGACCAAGCTGGCCTGGATCTCACAGAGATCCACCTGCCTCTGCCTCTGCCTCCCAAGTGCTGGGATTAAAGGCATGGTCATCATGCCTATCAAGTTTTTGAACAGATTCCTGCTAACCAAATTTAAACTATCACATTTTTTGACACATAGCCCAGTCTGCCTCAAATTTGTGATCCCCCAGCCTCGGCTTCATCAGTAGCTGGGATTACAGGTATGTACCATTATACTGGGCTTTCTATCTCATTTTTTAAAGATTTTAAAAAATATTTTATTTATTAGTTTTATATTTGTTATGTATATAAATGTATTGTGTGCATACATGTGAGTGCACCCACATCACGCAATGCCCATGAAAGTCAGAAGAGGGCGTCAGATCCCCTAGAGCTGGAGTGAGCAGAAACTGCCCACAGGGGTCCCAGAAAGTGAACTCAGGTCTGCTGAGAGAACAGCAAGCACTCTCAACCAATCAGCCATCTCTCCAACTGCTCTATCACATTTCTTTTTAATTTTTTCCCACTCTATCACATTTTAAAAATAGTATTCTGGGGGCTGGAGAGATGGCCTAGCGGTTAAGAGCGCCGACCGCTCTTACAGAGGACCCGGGTTCGATCCCCAGCACCCACATGGCGGCCGAGAGCCATCTGAAACTCCAATTCCAGGAGAACTCCAGTTCCAGGGGAATCCGAGACCCTCCTCTGACCTCCGCAGCATTGCACGACACGGGTGCACAAACCTGCATGCAGACAGTACATTGATACACATACCGAAATAAAAAAAATAAAAACCAAAAAATAAAAAAATAGTTATTCTGATTATTTAATCTTATATATATATATATATATATATTATATATATATAGAGAGAGAGAGAGAGAGAGAGAGAGAGAGAGAGAGAGAGAGAACTCATGCTTCCTAATGCAAACTGCTAATGGAGACTTTTAAAAAATACTGACCGCTCTTGCAGAGGACCTGGGTTCAATCCCCAGCACCCACATGGCGGCCGAGAACCGTCTGAAACTCCAATTCCAGGAGAACTCCAGTTCCAGGGGAATCCGACGCCCTCTTCTGACCTCCACGGCATTGCACGATACAGGTGCACAGACCTGCATACAGATAGTACATTCATACACATACAGAAATAAATAAAATTAATAAAAAAAATACTAACCTCTGTTAGGTTGTTCTTTTTAACACAAAAGGTCAAATAAATATGTTTAGAAGGCTTACGATTTTTACTTTATTTTATCTTTATTGGGAATTTCGCACACACATAGTATTTTGATCAAGTCCAGACCCACTCCGTGCTCTCCAATTCCTACCCCACTCCCACCACCTCTATCCCCTCCCAATTGCTGTGTTCCCAGAGTCCACTCTGGTATAAGTAGGTCCACCGGTGTAGGCCATCTACTGGAGTATAGGTAGCCTCTCCGGGGACAGATCTCTGAAGAAAACTGTCCCTGCCCCCAGGAGCCATCAATTGTCAATAGTTCCTCAAATAGGGGAGGAGCTGCCAGACCACCTCTCTCCACCGTGCTGGGACCTTGGCCTGGTTGGTCCTGTGCAGGCTTTTCACCTGCTTTCAGAGCTGCAGTTAGCTCAAATGTGCGACCTCCCATCTGGAAAACACTGTTTTGTTGTAATCATCATTGATAATTACTTTTCTTCCCCAGTAGCATGCAAAGCACCTTCTAGCACTATGAAAGCTAGCTGGTGCGGATGACGCTTTCAAGTCTGTACCAGCCTGAGTTCCCCATGTTCTGTAACTCAAGTGAGCAACAAGGTTTTGGAAGGTAACCGAGAGCAGCGGCAGTGGCCTGTGATGTTTGAGGGGGGCCAGTGGGGTCCCTCCACCAACTTCCAAAAGACGCTATCCATTCTTAGCCCTGGGCTTTTTCTTTTATTTGATGGCCTGTGGTGTCTGGTAGAGACATTGTCCCCCCTTTGGAGGGGACTCCATGTAAACTTTTTATATATGTATTTTAGGAAGTTTCTACAGTAGTAGGTTTCCATTTTAACTTTTCCAAAAGTCTTTAGTGTTAGTTATCCGTCTCGTCATTTCATCTCTGCAGAAGGCTTTTTTATCCCAACCTGTGGCATTTTATTTTTATTTGATCTTACTTCATTTTTTGAAACAGGTAGTCTGTGTTCTTGGCCTTGAACTTGTGATCTCATGATTTGGCCTCCCAAGTTTTGGGATTTACAGGCATATACTGAGATTTACAGGCATATCCCACCATGTTTCATAAATCATGATATTTTATTTTATATCCTACAAGTACACACTGTAAATTTACTGAACTGAGCAATGAATTCTGTGAAGTGTCTCAGCACATTCAAGGACTTGCACGCATGCTCTGTACCTGCAAAGACAAGCTCTGTTCTGGAACCCTCACCTTCTTCACCTCTCCACTACAGAGACGTGGTATGTGTCAGTGTGCTGCACTCTGTAAAATATTTAGCTAAAAGAAGACAACGAACTTGAAAGGAAAAGTGTGCAGTAGCCATATGATTGTGTCTTAGCAAACCGCACAGACATCCTGTTTCAGGACAGCATTGCTATGAGGGGAAAGTCACCTCTTGATGAAAGTGAACAGGGGTAATTTTCTATTTCTGTTTTCTTTCTTCTTCAAGTCTCCGGCCCTGCCCCCATCCCCTACCTAATTCCACTTCCTAGTTACAGTAATTAAAGGGGAGGACCAATCCCAATGGAATGCTTCTTTGTTTGAAACTTCCTTACCAGGAGTTTATTGTTACCCCTCTTTAAAAAAAAAAAAAAAAAAAAACCAATGTCACTTACTGCTACTTAACTGCTGCGTACAACTGATATTATCTATAAAAGACAAAATTTCCACTTTTTTACTTCTAGTGATTTATCTTGCTATTAACAGATGTCAGTATCTATTAAAGCTAAAAATGCAAATATCTTCCTAGTTAGCAATCCTATTACTGGGAATCCATCCCAGAAAAACAAACATGTCAGTGAATAAAGACATACAAGGATGTGGATTAGCACTATTTGTAGTGCCAAAAATGGAATCAAAATAGATACATAACAATTAGGGAAGCACTGAAGACATAATATCCCACCTAATCAAAGATTAGTGTTCTAGCATTAAAAAAATAAATTCTAATTACATCCAAATGAATTGGTGATTTCTCCCAGGTAATGTTCAATGAGAAAATATGGCTTACTTTTTTAATTTTTTAAAGCTTTTTGTTTATATATAAGTGCATATAAAAACATGTCTACATAAAAATTTATAACTTCTTCACAGTTAACACCAGTGATTTGGGGCATGTATGGTTACTGAATGGGTGAAATGGAGTATCTCATCCTAGCTGAAAAGCTGTATTTTTCTAAATATAAAAAAAATTATAACTCCAGGTAAAAATGGTTGCAAACAAATCAGACTGTTACCATGGGAATGGAGTATAGGAGACTTAATAAAATGATTTTTGAAATAAAAGGCTTAGCCAATAATTACTTGGAACTTACACAAATATATAGTAATTCAACAATGTAAACAGAAAATTATAATAGGAATTAGCATTGGAGATTTAGCTCAACAACAGCATTTGCATCTTCAGAGCCCTGAATTGGATACACAGGAGTACACACATACACACACACACACACACACACACACACACACACACAGGAAATACATAATTTAAAGAGATTTGTTCTTTTATCGGTTTTACCTGCTGTAAATACACTAACCTAAAATGCCATTAAAAACTTTAATCTAGAGGGCTCTACATATTGTTCAGCCATTAAGAGCAACTGCTCTTCCAGAGGATCCAAGTCCAGATCCCATCACCCATGGCAGGCCACTCACAGCTGCCTCTAACTCCAGCTCCCGGGGAACTAACATCCTCTTCTGGCCTCCTCGAGCACCACTGTGCACATGTGCACATACCTTCACATGCATGCACACACATACACATGAATAAAAAAATACAATTTTTAAATTAATCAACAAATTTCCATTGTATAACTCCATATGAAAACATGAGCTAGTAGCATTTGTTGAAAACTATGTCCATGCCTCAATACGTTAACTCATTCTCCAAACTAGAGGGGTACCTTCTTTTCCTATTTTGTGCTTGCTAAAGTTGAGAACGACAGAAGACAGGTAGTACCAGGTTTCCCAGCTAACAATGGTAGACCCAGGGGAAAAACCAGATGTTTCTAACTGAGAATCTAGACTTTGGTTGTTATTGATTTTTTTTTCAGACAGGGTCTCCTGTAGCTGTCCACACTGCCCTAGAACTTGATATGTAGCTGGGAGGGCCTTGAGCCTCCGATCCTCCAGACTCTACAGTTGTGGACCACCACTCCCAGCCTGAGGAAACCCCAGAAGCTGCTGTGGTGAAACCTCAATCTTCTTCACTAATGTGAGCCTGGTTGAGCCACTTCCATAACATATTTTCTTCTAAGAAGAAGAAAATCCCATGATTAAGAAGTCTAGCTGGGCATGGTGGTGCATGCCTTTAATCCTAGCACTTGGGAGGCAGAGGCAGGCAGATCTTTGTGAGTTCAAGGCCAGCCTAGTCTACAGAGTGAGTTCCAGGACAGCTGGGGCTACAGGGAGACCCTGTCTCAAAAAGACAAAAAAAAAAAAGAAGTCTGTAGGGGATAGCTGGGCGTGGTGGCACATGCCTTTAATCTCAGCACTTGGGAGGCAGAGGCAGGTGGATCTTTGTGAGTTCAAGGCCAGCCTGGTTTACAGAGTGAGTTCCAGGACAGCTGGGGCTACAGGGAGATCCTGTCTCAAAAAGACAAAAAAAAAAAAGTTATTCATTTATCCAACAAATATTTGCTGATATTTGTTACCATGTGCAAAGTATTAATATAGGAATTATACAGAAAAAATGAATTCATTGTATACTATAAGTCAGATGGCCATTGCTTAAATTTTCAATTAAAAAATTTTTTTTAATTTTATTAATTTATTTTTTTATATGTATGAATGTACTGTCTGCATGTAGGTCAGTGCACCCGTGTCATGCAATGCCTCAGAGGTCAGAAGAGGGTGTCGGATTCCCCTGGAACTGGAGTTCTCCTGGCATTGGAGTTACAGACGGTTCTCAGCCGCCATGTGGGTGTTGGGGATCGAACCTAGGTCCCCAACAAGAGTGGTCAGCACTCTTAACTGCTAGGCCATCCCTCCAGCCCCAGTTTTCAATTTTTTTAATTTATTGTTATTATTATTAAGACAAGGTCTCACTATGTAGCCCTGGCTGGCCCAGAACTCATAAAAATCCTAATAAAGCTCAACATCAACACCAGGATAAGCCCTACTATCTATAAGAACACATGGAGACTAAACAACACTCTCCTGAATAATGCATGGGTCAAGGAAGAAATAAAGAAAGAAATAAAAGCATTCCTGGAACTGAATGACAATGATAATACAACACAACAAAACCTATGGGATACTTTAAAAACAGTCCTAAGCAGGAAGTTTATAGCCCTGGGTGCCTACATTAGAAAAACAGAAAGAGCACAGGTGAACAATCTAACACTGCAGCTAAAAACAGTTGAGAGACAACAAATGAACCGTAAATGCAACAGACAGGAAGAAATAAGAAAAATCAGAGCAGATGGTGAGTTCAAGTCCAGGCTGGACTACAGAGTGAGTTCCAGGACAGCTGGGGCTACAGAGAGACCCTATCTTGAAAACACACACACACACACACACACACACACACACACACACACACACACACATACACACACAAAATCAGAACAGAAATCAATGACATAGAAACAAAGAAAACAATATAAAAAAAAAATCAATGAATCCAAAAGTTGGTTCTTTGAGAGAATAAACAAGATAGATAGACCTCTAGCCCAGTTAACCAAAAGAAAGAAAGAACAACTCCAAATCAATGGAATCCGTGATGAAAGGGGAAATATCACAACAGACAGTGAAAAGATCCAGACAACCATAAGGGATTACTTCAAAAACCTATACTCGGGGCTGGAGAGATGGCCTAGCAGTTAAGAGCACGGACTGCTCTTGCAGATGATCCGGGTTCAATCCCCAGCACCCACATGGCGGCTGAGAATCGTCTGTAACTCCAATTCCAGGGGAATCCAACACCCTCTTCTGACCTCCGTGGCATTGCACGACACGGGTGCACAAACCTACATGCAGACAGTACATTCATATAAATAAATAAATAAATAAATAAATAAATATATATTAAAGAAAACTATACTCTACTAAGTTTGAAAGCCTAGGAGAAATGGATGAATATCTGAAATCCTGGGAATCACCAAAGCTTAATCAAGAAGACATCGACAGCTTAAACAGACCCATAATATATGAAGAAATTAAGATGTAATAAGAAACTTCCCAACTAAAAAAAAATGCCCAGGCCAAGATGGTTTCACAGCAGAATTCTATAAAACATTTTAAAAAGACTTACAACCATTATTATGCAAATTGTTCAGAAGGATTCAAGCAGAAGGAAATCTCCCAAATTCCTTCTATGAAGCCAGCATCACTCTAATACCAAAATCAGGCAAAGATATAACCAAAAAGGAGAACTATAGACCCATCTCATTAATGAAAACAGATGTAAAAATTCTCAACAAAATACTTGCAAACCACATACAGACCCACATCAAGAAGATTATCCATCATGACCAAGTTGGATTCATACCAGTGATGCAGGGATGGTTCAACATACGAAAATGAATAAATATCATAAAACACATGAATGGACTGAAAGACAAAAATCACACTATCATCTCAATTGATGCAGAAAAAGCCTTTGACAAAATTCAGCATCCCTTCATGCTTAAAGTCCTAGAGGGAATTGGATTGGAGGGATCATTCCTCATTGTAATCAAAGCCATATACAGGAAACCCACAGCCAATATCATCCTAAATGGAGAAACGACAGAAGCATTCACCTTAAATGTAGGAACTCAGCAAGGCTGCCCCCTGTCACCACTCCTCTTCAATATAGTGCTTGAAACACTTGCTAGGGCAATAAGGCAAGAAAATGAAAATTAAAGGAGTACTAATTGGAAAAGAGGAAGTCAAGCTATCCCTTTTTGTGATGATATGATTGTTTACTTAAGGGATGCTAAAAACTCCACCAGAAAACTCCTGTAAATGATTAGGAGCTTCCAGTAAAGTGGCAGGATACAAAATTAACCTAGAAAAATCAGTAGCCTTTCTTTAAGCCAACAACAAGCAACTGAAAAAGGAATTCAAGGAGACCTTCCCACTCACAATAGCCTCAAAAACAATAAAATACCTAGGAAACAAACCTAACCAAAGACACCAAGGGTCTCTACAAAATAAAATGTTTTTTTCTTTTTGGTATTTTTGAGACAGGGTTTCCCTGTAGCCCCAGCTCTCCTGGAACTCACTCTGTAGACCAGGCTGGCCTTGAACTCACAAAGATCCTCCTGCCTCTGCCTCCTGAGTGCTAGGATTAAAGAATAAAATCTTTTTTAACCCCTGAAGAAGAAATTGGAAGATGGAAAGACCTCCCATGCTCATGGATTGGGAAAATTAATATAGTAAAAATGTCCATTCTACCCAAACTCTTGTACAGATTTAATGCAATCCTGATTAAAATCCCCAAAAGTTTCTTCACAGGCTTGGGAAAAAAAGTCCTTAATTTCATTTGGAAAAACAAAAGACCTCAAATAGCCAAAGCAACCCCGAGTGAAAAGAGCAATACAGGGGGGATCTCTATACCAGACTTCTAACTATACTGCAGGGCTATAGTCATAAAAACAGCTTGGCACTGGCACAAAAACAAACCTGTTGACCAATGGAAAAAAAAAACTGAAGATCCAAACTTGAGCACATACAATTTCAGCCACCTCATATTTGACAAGGGGGCCAAGAAGAAACAATGGAGCAAAGACAGCATCTTCAACAACTGGTGTTGGCAAAACTGGATCACCACTTGTACAAGAATGAAATTAAACCCGTACCTCTCACCCTGTACAAAAGTCAACCCCAGATGGATCAAAGACCTCAACATGAAACCCAAACTCTGAAGATGTTAGAAGAAAAAGTTGACAGCAGCCTACAAGACGTAGGCATGGGAAAAGACTTCCCAAGTCAGACAGCAGCTATGCAAGAATTAAGGTCAACAGTTGACAAATGGGGCCTCATTAAACTCAAAAGCTTCTGTACATCAAAAGAAACAATCAATGAAGTGAAGAGAAAATCCACAGAGTGGGAGGAAACCTTCACCACAGATACATCTGACAAAGCATTGATTTCCAGAATATATAAACTACTCAAAAAACAAAGAAGAAAACAAATGAATCACTCAAAAGATGGAGCAAATAGCTGAACAGAGACTTCACAAGTGAGGAATTAGAGATGGCTGTGAAACATCTTAAAAAGTGTTCAAGCCAGGCATGGTGGCACATGGCTTTAATCCTAGCACTTGGGAGGCAGAGGCAGGTGGATCTTTGTGAGTTCAAGGCCAGCCTGGTCTACAGAGCGAGTTCCAGGACAGCTGGGGCCACAGGGAGACCCTGTCTCGAAAAGACCAAAAACAAAAAGTGTTCAATGTTGCTAATAATTAAGGAAATGCAAATTAAAACCACTTTAAGATATCATCTCACTCTGATAAGCCCAGCTAGGATCAAGAAAACAAATGATACCAAGTGTTGGAGAGGTATTGGGGAAAGGTGAACACTCATCCACTGCTGGTGGGAATGTAAACTGGTAGAGCCACTATGGAAAGCAGTGTGGAGAACCTTTGGAAGACTCAAAATGAGCTTGCCACCTGACCCAGTCATACCCTCCTGGGTATATACCCACAAGACTCATCTTATCACAGAGATACATGCACATTCATGTTTATTGCATCTCTCTTCACAATAACAAAGAGCTGGAACAAACCCAAGTGCCCCTCAACTGACGAGTGCATAGAGAAAATGTGGTACATCTACGCAATGGAGTTCTATGCAGTGGTAAAGAAAGATGACATCATTAACTTTGCAGGTAAGTGGATGGAACTAGAAGATATTATGTTAAGTGAAGTAACAGTCCCAGAAAAACAAAAGACAGTGGTATCCCTCATCTATGGATGTTAGGGCCAATTACCTAGTTGTAAGGCAAACTAAGCAATGTTAATCTGATCTGAAAACAACTGTGCTCTTATATCGTGAATCCCCTAATGGGTTCTAGAACTAAGCTACCGTTTATTTTCAGGGTTAGGAAGTTTTGGTATATGGATGCAGGATATGTATGTGCATTTTAGAGTAATATAAGATCAAAGGAATCAGGAAAAAACTAGTTTGTCATGACATTATGTCTAACCACAGTATCTACTTTATGGGAGTGCTTCTTAGTATTTCTTATACAAGGCTGCTTGAGCTTTTATTCAAGCATTTTCTAAAATATTATAAAGTAGTTAAAAGTATCAGGCTAGTGTAACTTAGCCTTTCTGGATGCTTAATTACCATACTTAATGTCCTTACAAATTTGGCCAAGGGTCTTAAGCAATAACTTTGTTCCTTGCCCTCAGAGGTCAACTAAGTCTCAGGGGACTATGCATGGTGGCATCAGTTGAAATGTCCTGCAAATGTGAGTCACCAGTCTTCCTGTGCAGGGAGGTCTTGGAGATCCAATAATGGAACTTCAAACAGTGTCCAGTCAATAAAGAGGAAAGTCTGTTCATGCTTCAAAAAGGGAAGCCTGATCTAGCAAGACATGACTTTGTCCTCGAGTGGATGGAACTGGTGATTGAAAAGCCAAAAGGGCCGGGCACTTGGGAGGCAGAGGCAGGCGGATCTTTGTGAGTTCAAGGCCAGCCTGGTCTACAGAGCGAGTTCCAAGACAGCTGGGACTACAGGGAGACCCTGTCTCGAAAAAGACCAAAAAAAAAAAAAGAAAAAAAAGAAAAGCCAAAAGGAGCCAGGGGCTCCCCTCCCCCCGCAAAAAAAAACCCTGAATGACCCTTGAGGACCAGATCCTCAAGTGACCTTGAGAAAACAGAAACCTTGGTTAATCTGGGCTAACTGTGTGGCCTTAAATATCCAAAAGGAAAGTAGAACCAGAAATAAATAGATAGTAAGGCCTGAGAAATTGTACTGCAGGTACAAAACTTGAGATCTTAGTAAAAATACAAACAGCACAGCTGTTTTGCCTGTCTTACAGGCAAGCGCAGTTACCCTGTGGCTGCCACTGCTTTTGCCATCTTTCAAAGATGTAAGAAAACAC
>VZQC01009936.1:947733-993528 GCA_009823505.1 Rhizomys pruinosus
GGCCCTCCCACACTGCTCAAACCAATCAGACAATACTCCAAAGATGTGGCCACAGGCCAATCCAATGGAGCCAATTCCCCAATTGAGGCTCCCTGCAACCAGGTGTGTCAAGTTACACTAAAGCTATCCAGCACAATTGACCCCTTGTCAACTTGACACCAAAACATATCAACTATTAAACCACCACCTTTCCAGTTCTTATCCCAAGTAGTATGTTAACTTAATCACAACCAAGACAGTACACCTAAAAGCCTCACAGTCCTTAAATGTCCAAACACTTAAAAGTTACAGTCTGTTAAAAGTCTCTTAATGTGGGCTGCTGTAAAATCCAAACAAGTACTGTCTTATTTCAAAGGGAAGAATCAGTAGCACTCTCAAAACAAAACTCAAGTCTAGCAAGTATCTCAAGGCTGGACACCGGGACTCACTCACATCTTCTGGGCTCCAAAAGGGTTTTGGCAGCTCCCCTTTCTCTGACTCTGCTGTCCGTGGCACACACAGCTCATCTCAAGGCCCAGGCCAACTCCATTCCATACCTGCCGCTGCTCTTGGTGGTTGTCCCACAGTCCCAGCATCTCCAAAAGGGGGTCGCCACTGAAACTGAGGTTGCTCTGACCTCTCCTGATGCAAAACCTCAATTTCTCTTCCTGACCCCTGGAATCCTTGGGGTCTTCACTGCAACCAAGGCTGCACTCTGACCAGTGGCCTTTCCTGGCCTCTCATATTGCCAGGCCTCAGCTGCTCTCTGTCACCCCTTCACTTTCAACACCAAAACCATATAGGAGACTCTTTACGTTACCATAAGTACAGTCCTGCTTCTGCTTGACATGGAGGCTCGGCCCCTTAGAACACAGCTTCTGTGTGTTGACCCTGATAGAAATTCTTCCCAGAAGATTTCACCACAGTGATGCTGGACTCTTGTTTACTTACAGCTGATTTTCAGCCCCAGCTAACCAGCATCAATTGTCCCAGTAAACAAAAGTTTCCTATCAGGTTCTGGTCTCTTGTTACTTACAGCTAATTCTTCAGCCCCAGCGACCAGAACCCACAGATTAATAGTCCTGAGATCTCTGCTTCCCTTTGAACTAGAACTTTCACAAGCCAGGCCTCCATCTTCTACAACTCTTCAGCAAAACTGTTCCAAGTTCCCCAGCCACGATCTTTAGGCATTCAGATTTTTCTAGCCCAAAGTTCCAAACGCTTCCACAATCCTTCCCCAAAACACCAAGTTTCAGTCTGTCACAGCAATACCCCAGTCTTCTGGTACCAATTTCTGTTCTAGTTTGTTCTTCCATTGCCTGTGACAAAAACCTGACAACACCAACTGGGGAGGAAAGGGCTTATTCAGCTTATCTCTCCCGGGTCACAAAGTTCATCACTTAAGGAGCCGAAAGCAGGAACTCAGGGCAGGAACCTGGAGGCAGGAGCTGAAGCACAGGCCATGGAGGAATGCTGTTCACTGGCTTGCTCCCCTGGCTCATGCCCAGCCTGCCTTCTTATACGGTACACAACAACCTGCCCAGGGTGGCACCACTCATTGTGGGCTGGGCCCTCCCACACTGCTCAACAATCAGACAACACTCCACAGATGTGGCCACAGGCCAATCCAATGGAGCCAATTCCTCAAATGAGGCTCCCTCAACCCAGGTGTGTCAAGTTGACACTAAAGCTATCCAGCACACTCATACAAAAATAAAATTAATTAGTTTAAAATTTTTAATTAAAAAACTAAAGTTGAAAATGGGCAACACACATATAAACAAGTAGTTCACAGGAGAAAGTGTCCAGTAGTAATATAAACAGCACTTGACTTCAGTCATCTGAGAGTATCATTAAAGCATTAATTTTTAAACATTTTAAAATTTGAAAATGCCAAGTTTAGGAGTTGACTAATGAGAACATGAATCAACATGACTTCTTTAGGGAGAACAGATTGAAAACATGCATTGCCTGTAATCTCACATCTACATTCAGTGTTTTTAAAAAGCTGTATACATGAGCCCCAAAAGCCACATATCCGAATACTCACCAGGCACTGCAAAGGGAGAGAATGTGAAGACCTGAATGTCAATGATTAAAACAATTGAAAGACATCGACTGTGGTCCATACATCAGTGGAATATAACACACAACAATTTAAATAGAGCCTAGAAAACAGCAAGGATATCTTTCAATTAAGTAATAGTCAATGGAAAAAAAAAATCTGCATTTTGTTTATAAATATACAAGTGAGAGAAAAGGATATGAACCCAGTTCTTGGTAAGATAAATACCAGTTTAAGGAAGTGGTTGGTTGTAGTCTTTGGGGTAAGAAGGGAAAGATCTCTCATTTGTACTGTCTACCTTCTTTTTATTTTGAGTCAGGATTTCCCCATATAGCCCAGGTGACCTTCACCTCATTATTCATGATTGTCTCTGCTTCCCAAGTGCTGGACTCCAGGTGTGCACCACCATGCCTTGCTAGTCTCACATCTGCAATGCCATTTATATTTGTACTTACAAAATATTCACAATTTGTTAACTCCGGATAATGAATACACTTGTGTTTATCGTAAAATTCTTTGTGGTTTTTGAACTTTGAATTTTTTCAACAAACTTAGTAGTATTATCATAACTGCTCTTAAAATGGTAAGTAAACAACATCAGTTAAAACACCAAGCATAGACTGCAGACTCATGTCTCTCGAAGAATCCTCCAAACCTTCAATGCCAGATGGGGACTGCTGAGACATCCAGCTTGTGGACTGAGCTACTACTGGGGTTTCAGCCTCTTCAGAGTATTGTTTGCCATTGTTGAATTACCCAGGCTGTATCACAGAGACCAGTACAGGAGGATCAAGACAGGACCTGGTGCTTACTGAACCTCATTTGGTGACCATGGGAAGGGAAAACCCCAGTGTGGAGCACAAGGGCAGGACTGATGGTTGTTTGAGCTTGCCAAGGAGGAGCCTTCAAACACGACATCTTTCAGCCTGATAATAATAATAATAATAATAATAATAACAAATTGTAAGCTGAAGATGCTAAGAGATATATGTGTCATGCCTATATGCATATTTTGAATTGATGCAAATCGGAAGGAACAACAACAACAACAAAGACTGGGTCAAAGAACTGACTGAAACGGTGAACTTCTGCTCAAAACAATAAACTTCTGCATCGAAAATTTTAAAAGAGACTGAGAAAAAGATGAAAAACATATTTGGAAGAATGCATGAGCTCTGGTGGGGTGGGAGGGGGAAAGAAGGGGGAATCGGCCTAGACTTGATTGGAAATTTTGTACGAAATGCACAAAGCTTCAATAAAATTGGCTTTGGAAAAAAATCACCAAGAAAAAAATAATAATATATTGAATTTACATAATAACAATAATGGCAGTAGATTAGTAAAGATAATTTTGAGATAAAGACTTAACAAACTGCTCATAAATTGGATGTAAGGAATAAGAAAAGGATGCAATGGGTGTCTCTGTCCCTGAATTTTAAATTCATTTTGGCAAGTAGGCTTACTTTATGTTTGGGGTTTGAGCATGCTAACAGTGTTTCATCTGCCTAAAAACAAACATAATATGATGCTACCTATTTGTATAGCCCAGTAAACACCACTTGAAACGGTTACTTAGGACAAGCATGTACTACTCACTTTAAGCATAAGGAAAACTGCATATTTCCTTATGTTGTTAGGAGGTGCTCTCACTCTGAGTAATGCCATATTGTTAGTTGACGGTGGCATAACTAGATACCATAGATGTAATAAATATTACACAACATAAATGTGTAAGTCTAAAAGAGATACAGCCTGGAGACATGGCTCAGTGGTTAAGAGCACTGGCTGCTCTTGCTGAGGACCTGGGTTCCATTCCCAGCACCCACATGGGCAGCTAACAGCTTTTGATAACTCCAGTTTCAGAGGAATCCATTGCCCTCTTCTGACCTCCACAGGCATTGCATGATATGAGTGCACTTACACATGCAACCAATATACTCATACACATGAATTAAAAATAATAAATAAAATTCAAAAAAGAAAATGTCTAAAAGAGGTGTTGAGATGGTTTGCTGGTTGAGATAGTTTTCTAGTTTTGAGAGGCTGCCCACATTTCTTAGCCCATAGCCCCTTCCTCCATCTTCAAATTGCATCACTCCAATTTCTGCCTTTGCTGTCATAACATTGACTTTTCTGTCTCTATTTTATGAGGATGTCTGTGATTACATTGTTTATCTGGATTATCCAGAACAATCAGGCCATCTCAAGATCCTTAAATCCATTTGAACTATCTGTTTTAGGAGGTAACGCATTTGAAGCTGCAGGAGCTAGGGTGTGCCCATCATGCTGCAGGGCCATGGCTGTTTGGAAATCTTGCACTGTGTGTGACGCTGCGGGGCTCCGGTGTGCACATCATGCTGCAGGGCCATGGCTGTTTGGAAATCTTGCACTGTGTGTGACGCTGCGGGGCTACGGTGTGCCCATCATGCTGCAGGGCCATGGCTGTTTGGAAATCTTGCACTGTGTGTGACGCTGCGGGGCTACGGTGTGCCCATCATGCTGCAGGGCCATGGCTGTTTGGAAATCTTGCACTGTGTGTGACGCTGCGGGGCTACGGTGTGCACATCATGCTGCAGGGCCATGGCTGTTTGGAAATCTTGCACTGTGCTCTGCACTCTCGTCACTTTAATTCAAAAAAATGGAAATTTTTTAAATAGAATCATGCAGCATAAATCAAGATTGGCAATTTATTTCTGTCCTAGCCTAGAAATCCTCCTCATCTCTTAACAATGGATAGGAGCAAGCGAACATTTTGCCTTGTATCAACTAATTTTAAAGGGCTACAATGTATGTTATGATTTTCAGTTGTTGTTAATGGGCCTTACCTTATCCCCAGGTCTCAACTTGTAACCATACGACAATCTGCTTTTCAGTTATATTCAGTTGTGTATGATACTACAAAATCAGACTCCTTAGTAAGGCGGGCTCTTAGTCTTAGCCAAGAATGCTGCTTTTTTTTCTCAACCTTTTAAAAGACTTTTTTGGGGAATTATCTTTAAGGACAGTTTGCCAGACACACAGGAAAACACAACTCGTTATTTTAAGGTCACAAGGTACTTTGTTACTCTGTCTTCTTCCTCTCTCCATTGTTTTAATCCACTTAGCTTGATCCCCATGCCTTCCTCTGCTGATACTAGTGCCAGAGATCTGGGAGGCTGGGAGGAAGACCTGGAGAGTCAGAATGTGGCTGGGGAGAGGGCAGGGAGAGCTTCACACAGCTCCCAAGGTAGCAGACAGTGCTTCTTTACTTGAGCCAACTCAATTCACACACTACAAAAAGGACATAATTTGCCAAATATCAAGAAGTCATAGCACTACTTTTCACAATATCAGGTTATGGAGTCAGTCTAGAGGTCCATCCACAGACAAAAGGACAAAGAGAATGTAATGTGTATGCACGATGGAGTCAGTTGTAAAGAGGAATGGACTGTCTTTGAAGGAAGGTGACTGAGAGCAGGGAATAAACCTGTGTTTGTTGTTAGAGGAATAAACCAAACTCAAGAAGGCAAAAAGAAAAAAAAATTTTTTTTTGCCAGGCGTGGTGGCCCATGCCTTTAATCCTAGAACTTGGGAGGCAGAGGCAGGTGGATCTCTGAGTTCAAGGCCAGCCTGGTCTACACAGCAAGTTCCAGGACAGCCAGACGTTCCCAAAGACCCTGTCACGAAAATAATAATAATAATAATAATAGCATTTTTTTCTTCTCACATGTGAAATCTACATATATATATATTTATATATTATTGAAGTAGAGGGGGAATAGTTGGGAAAAAGAAGTGGATGAACAAGAGAAGGGAGAGGGAACAAGAGAGAAGGTGAGGCGGAGGTATCATGATACACATTTTGAAATGTCCCAGTAAAGCCCAGCACTTTGTCAATAAATATATACTAATAAAAACCATGTCATTAAAATAAATATATGTTGAGAATAAAGTTTACTGATTTTTAAATTTTTTTTATTAATTTTATTTATTTCTGTATGTGTATGAATGTACTGTCTGCAAGCAAGTTTGTGCACCTGTGTCGTGCAATGCCGCGGAGGTCAGAAGAGGATTCCCCTGGAACTGGAGTTCTCCTGCAACTGGAGTTTCAGACGGTTCTCGGCTGCCATGTGGGTGCTGGGGATCGAACCCGGGTCTTCTGTAAGAGCAGTCGGCGCTCTTAACCGCTAGGCCATCTCTCCAGCCCTTACTGATTTTTTTATATCCTGAATAAAGTATATACATGGATAAATGAAGAAAATATTGATAATGGCATCATATGAAATATTTATGAATATAATCCAGGCAGAAAATATTTTTAATATTGGAGTTATTAAATGTAAATATATGTCATAATCCATCTGATATTTTTAATTATTGACTTTATATAATATTTGCTAGTATCTTTTAGAGGTCTCATTCAGAAGCATCTATAATACTTTTTACATATATATGTTCTTCTTGGACTAATTAAGATTGCTTGCCAATAAAATAGCTCTATAAATGGAGAGTAACCGAAAGAAATACAAAAAGTCCCCTTTAGATTATAATCTTACATAGGAAAAGTATTTTCCCCCTACAGGACAGACTTCCTCTATTAGACATAACTTCTATTCAACTCCCTCCAGTTCCTCATCCCTTGTTATCTGAAAGGAAAATTCTAAATTCTAAACCTGCCCTTCCAATATGTAAGTACCCAGCATGTGGCCATTGAACATTTAAACATTCTGAGTCTGGATTGAAATGTTCTGTAAGTGTTGAATATATACAAAATCTCAAAAATTTAGAAAATCTCAAAATTTATATCATCAATGATTTCTTGTTAGCCACACGTTGGAATATTTTAGATATGATGAGTTATATTTTGAAAACTAATTTTGCCTACTTCTTTTACTTTGCTAACATAGATACATATTTTAATACTTTATTTCTTCTTAATTTTTTATTGAGGTTTTGTATATTTCATACAACAGTTCTCAATCAAACTTCGACTCCTCCACCATCCATGACCCCCCATCCCACCCACAGTTGGACCTCATGTATTCCATTACACGTTAAGTCCTAGCCAGTCAAGCATGTGCACCCAGCTGTCCTTTGGTGCAAATTCATCCACTGAAGTCTGGTGAGCCTGTCTAGAGATTTTTGTTTGTTTGTTTTTGTTTTTAGCCTGTCTAGAGATTGTAAGTAAGTTCTACTCTCCCTCACCCAGAAGTAGTCATTATCCAACAGTTCCCAGGCTAGGGCCAGCTGGCTGCCCACTCTCCTCACTCCACTCTGGGCCCGTGTCTGACTGAGCTGTTTTGGGTCTTGTGCACTACACCATCATGGCCACAAGTTCACATGACCTGGCTTCCAGTGGCCTAAAGCCTCGGTTTTTCTGTATTCATGAACCAACCCTCGCTCATACAATCTTTCTGCCCCCTCTTTCCAAATGGTCCCTGAGCCATGGGTGGGTGTCCTATGTAGGGACACACACTCTTCACACTTATGTAGATACATATTTTGATCATATCTGTGCTCATGTTATTTTTCTCTCTGGTGGCACTGTTGGTGGAAATCTTCAGGGTAGTATTTCTTCCTGGAGGAAGAAATGGCTCAGCCTCTGAAGAAGTATGTTGGAATGAGTTGTGGTATATTTATGCATTAAAATCCATTAACTCAAAATACTTAAAAGCATTACTCACTAATTCTCTGACAGAGGAGGTATGTCTCCCATCTTCCCAGTGCAGCCCACCCCAAGTTGGAATGACTGACAGTCTTGTACACTGTAAAGGCACTCTAAATCTACACACCACGAGGCAGCAACACCTCATTTTTATATTTATGTATTTTCTGTGTGTGTGTGTGTGTGTGTGTGTGCATGCATGCGTGCGCGCAGGTGCCTGTGTGTAGGTTTTGTATGGGCATATGTGCATTTACTTGAGCATGTGGAGGCCAGATGTCAGTCTTGAGAGTTGTTTCTCAGGAGGCATTAACCTTGTTTCTCTGAGAAACGTCCTGTCAGTGGGACCTAGAGGCCATCTATGAGGACAGGCTGGCTGGCTGGCTGGCTGGCTGGCCCAGGCATCCTCTTGTCTTTACCTCTCCAATGATGGGAAGTGTGCAACACCAGGCCTGGCTTTGCACACGGATGCTAAGGAGCAAACTCAGGTCCTCCGGCTTCTGTGGCATGCACTTTACTAATTAAGCTATCTCCTCAATACCACTTTGTATACTTTCTTAGAGAATAGTCATTTTAAAAAGTTTTGTGGGGGCTGGAGAGATGGTTCAGTGGTTAAGAGAACTGGTTGCTCCTGTACAGGACCTGGGTTTGAATCCCAGCACCCACATGGCAGATAACTCCTGTCCGATGCCCTCTTCTGACCCTTGTGGGCATTGCACGACATGAGTGTAAGGTTGTAGCCCACCTAAATCAGGGACTTCGGGAGGCCAAATGAGGAAGAAGTTCCAAGAAAACAATTATCCTGGACTGCATTCCTGCAACCTGAGAAATGTTGCTACAACATCCTGCAATCATGCCTCACCAGGACCAGAACCAGGCCTCAATCTCACTCAAGATGCTCCTACTGATACCAGTCACAGGTCCCAATTTCCCTCAAAGATGCTTCTACTGACACCAGCCACACACCCACCTGTGCCCATTCCCCAATCTCCTTGCCCCTACTTCCTTGAAAACTCACTTCCTTGTGTGCCTGGATATACAACTGCCATTTGGGGACATTCTGATGCTGGTCATCCTAATCCCGACACAGGCAGGCCGGCCGCCATGCCAGAAATAAACCTGACTTCCTTCTCATCCGAGTCCTGACTCTTTCTCCCTCTGTGCCAAGTCTCCCCTCAAAATGAACCTAACAATACACAAAATAAAAATAATAAATAAAAGTTTTTAAAAGTTTGGCTCAAAAATAATTTTTGACATTGGAAAAATGGATGACAAATGTGACCTTAAATAATTAATCTCAGTATGTATTTTTCCATTTTTCATGTGTTTGTATATGTTCATATCTGTCTATCATCTATCTATCTATATCTTTGTATCAGCATATCCCAATAGAAACAGAAATGTGGCCTTTCTTTGAAAAAACTTCAAAACATTCTGCTTCAACAGTAGTTTTCTACAGAACATCTTCAACATTTCTGCTTCCAAGCAGATTCTGAGAGTATTTCAAGAGCTCTGGGTAACTGTATCTCACAGCTTCCATGCCCCTCTTATAAAAGGTTCAGCCATTTTATTGACTGGAAGTTCGTCTATTCTGAACATTGTGTATCAAGTAGGTAGGTGACTGGGTCTGGCTTCCTATTTACCATGTTTTCATGGTTCATTCGTATTGTAGTATGTATTTGTAATGGTTTCTATTCTCCACTTAAAACAATCTCAAATAACCTAGGAGACAAATCTCTGGACGCATCTGTGAGTTTTTCTGATTGGGATAATTGGGGTGAGGAGACATTCAAATGTGGACAGTGCCACACCATAGCTTGGTTCTGGGCTGTGTTGAAAAAAGAAATGTGACCAGGAGAATTCATTGTTCTCTGGCCTCACATCTGAGGATGCCATGTAACCTGCCGCCTCGATGTCTAGCCACCGTGATTTCACCAAGATGGACTGTGCCTTGAACTGGGAGCCAAAGTAACCCTTCCTTTTAAAAATTGCTTCTGCTTTGTGTTTTGTTGAGACAATAAGAAAACGTAATATAATATTAGTACTTCATTTTGTTCTGTTTGTTCATTCTGTACAATTATTATGTTGTGTATAATTACCATACTTTATAGGGTTTCTACTTTTAGATGATTATAAGTCATAATGCCATTACCTCTCTGTACACATTTCGGTGTGAATACATATGTTTTAAATTTGCCAGCATGTGTTAATTGTGTGTTTCACTTTTCTGTGTGTGTTTGTGTGTGTGTTTGTGTGTGTGCGTGTGTGTATGTGTGTGTGTGTGTGTGTGTGTGGCAGGGAGCAAACGTTGGGTTTGCACATATTAGGTAGGTTGCTCTGCCACTGAGCTACATCCCCAGCTCTGGCTATTTGAGGCAGGGTCTCACTACGTAGCCCAGGGTAGCTTTGAATTCACATTATGCCTGCCACAGCTCTGTGCTGCTACTGCTTCAAATGTTTCAGGGGCTTTCAAACTGTTTTCAAAGCTGTCCCAGGGCCCTTTCCCTTTAAGTTAACATATAGTTATATGAGATACTGGAGTTTCTTGTGACATTTCCATACCATATAATGTACCCTGGTACATTTTCCCCCTCATTGCTTTCTCTTGTACCCTTTTAGGCTCTTTTAATCTGGTTCATTCCTACGAGTTACTGGATGGGTCTCTCACCCCCAAACTACTTCAGTACCGTCAGCATTGACTGTCAGCTTGCATGTCAAGTAGTCTACCCATAGAGGACAGAGATGTTAACCTGCCTGCAGACAGCCCACAGTGGTGAAAGGCCTCAAAGTCTAATAGGGTGAGAAATACTTGATACCAACTGGTACCTTTCTTACGAAGGTAAGAAGAAGCCAGGTGTGGTGGCACACACAAGTAATCCCAGCACTTCGGAAGTCGAGACAGAAGAGTCAGCGGTTCAAGGTCATCCTTGACTACATAGGGAGTTTGAAGGCAACTTGGGATACAAACTCAGGAGACTCATTTTTTGGGTCTTTTTGAGACAGGGTCTTCTTGTAGCCCCAGCTGGCCGGTAGACCAGGCTGGCCTTGAAATTACAGAGATCTGCAAAACTTCAACTGTGTCTTAAGTAAGGAGGCACTCATGAGATCAGCAAGGTAGTATTCCATTGGCTGAGTTGGCCTTGAATGTGAGACGTGCACTGTGGAGGACGGCCGCTCAGTGCTGTGTGCAGCTGACTCCACCTAGAACGGCTGTAACCAATACTGACATTATGTAATGGGTAAACAACCACTGAAAAAGAAATGGAAAAACACGGTGCAGTCTATCCTTAACCTTTCCATGTTTTGTGAGTAACTTTTCAGTTTTTCCAAAAACCTGATATACTTCAATTTTGGAAAGACCATTGTTAATTTTGAGTGGACAGAAGTAACCTGACCAACTACCACTATGTTTGGTACTAAGAGATATAACTTTTAATAAAATGATTGAAATGCAAAAAAAAAAAAAAAACAAACAAACAAAAAAACCCACAGCATCTACATTATATAGTACACAGCAGAGCAATTCCATACATCGTACATGCAGGTAAGTCTCAAAACAATACTGGCAAGAGGCTCAGGGAGACTGGATGACTTGCCAAAAGTCCTTGAGACGATAAGCAGCAGAGGTGCTTCTTCAAACTCAAAATCTTTTCACTTACCATATTCTTTGATAATAATGTGCAGTTGGAGGAGCCAGGTGTGAAGGAAGTAACTGAAGGATGTGAGGGACTAGTCTGAGCAACATCGAGGGACATACCCTTACAACAAGCAAGGGGAATCAGTGGATATTCTATGTCCTTATCCATGTCAATGAAGATAGGCTAGAGATGTCTCTGACCATGTTTTAATGGTTACTTTTATCAGAGTGGGAGAAGCAGGGATAAAGCCAGAGCACTGGAAGACAGGGAAAGGACATTACCTGCGTAGCGGTGCCCACGCTGGGACACCGTCCTCAGGGGAGCAGTGTTATGGTGGGACGCGCCCCTCAGTCTTCATTGGTGTAGCGGTGCCCATGCTGGGACACCGTCCTCAGGGGAGCAGTGTTATGGTGGGACGCGCCGCTCAGTACTCATTGGTGTAGCGGTGCCCACGCTGGGACACCGTCCTCAGGGGAGCAGTGTTATGGTGGGACGCGCCCCTCAGTCTTCATTGGTGTAGCGGTGCCCATGCTGGGACACCGTCCTCAGGGGAGCAGTGTTATGGTGGGACGCGCCCCTCAGTCTTCATTGGTGTAGCGGTGCCCATGCTGGGACACCGTCCTCAGGGGAGCAGTGTTATGGTGGGACGCGCCCCTCAGTACTCACTGGTGTAGCAGTGCCCATGCTGGGACACCGTCCTCAGGGGGGCAGTGTTACGGTGGGACGCGCCCCTCAGTCTTCATTGGTGTAGCGGTGCCCACGCTGGGACACCGTCCTCAGGGGAGCAGTGTTATGGTGGGACGCGCCCCTCAGTACTCACTGGTGTAGCAGTGCCCATGCTGGGACACCGTCCTCAGGGGGGCAGTGTTACGGTGGGACGCGCCCCTCAGTCTTCATTGGTGTAGCGGTGCCCACGCTGGGACACCGTCCTCAGGGGAGCAGTGTTATGGTGGGACGCGCCCCTCAGTACTCACTGGTGTAGCAGTGCCCATGCTGGGACACCGTCCTCAGGGGGGCAGTGTTACGGTGGGACGCGCCCCTCAGTCTTCATTGGTGTAGCGGTGCCCACGCTGGGACACCGTCCTCAGGGGAGCAGTGTTATGGTGGGACGCGCCCCTCAGTACTCACTGGTGTAGCAGTGCCCACGCTGGGACACCGTCCTCAGGGGGGCAGTGTTACGGTGGGACGCGCCCCTCAGTCTTCATTGGTGTAGCGGTGCCCACGCTGGGACACCGTCCTCAGGGGAGCAGTGTTATGGTAGGACGCGCCCCTCAGTACTCACTGGTGTAGCAGTGCCCATGCTGGGACACCGTCCTCAGGGGGGCAGTGTTACGGTGGGACGCGCCCCTCAGTCTTCATTGGTGTAGCAGTGCCCATGCTGGGACACCGTCCTCAGGGGGGCAGTGTTATGGTGGGACGCGCCCCTCAGTCTTCATTGGTGTAGCGGTGCCCATGCTGGGACACCGTCCTCAGGGGAGCAGTGTTATGGTGGGACGCGCCCCTCAGTCTTCATTGGGAAAGACAGTTTTTGTTCGCTTTGCAGTTTCAAAGGCTGTGAGTACACTGTGCTAATATTTAGTTCGGGATGGGTTTTCAGAAAACTGATTTGCTATATTCTTTTAAAAATTATTCCTGGGGCTGGAGAGATGGCGTAGCGGTTAAGAGCATCGACTGCTCTTGCAGAGGACCTGGGTTCGATCCCCAGCACCCACATGGCGGCTGAGAACCATCTTTAACTCCAGATCCAGGGGATTCCAACACCCTCTTCTGACCTCCACGGCATTGCACGACACGGGTGCACAAACCACAAACCTACATGCAGACAGTACATTCATACACGTACAAAATAAAATAAAATACATTGTAAAACTTAAAAAATATATTTCCATTAGCTCATACCCTCATTCTGAGATCAGAGCTACCGACAGCATCAATACATGCTCATTGACCTGCTGACTGAGGATGAGGAGTTCAGATTGTAGTACACAGATGCCATAAAATACCTTGGGAGTTATATCGGACAAACCCGAAAGTGTGATTTTGCAAATCTGCACTAGAAATCTATTTAGAAATCTAATGCATGCTCAATGAAAAGAAACTGGATAGAAAGTTTAATTATTATTTTTTATGTTCTCCTGGAACCGTTTTTAGGTGAGGGGGCACTTTAGAATGCTGGGTGTAAAAAAAAAAAAATAGAATGCTGAGTGATTTTGTAGAGAAATGCTTATATATTTTGAGGTTTTATTTATTATTTGCATATACTACTGTGAATACACACATGCCATGGTGCACATATGTTTGCCATTGTGCACATACGTTAGTCTGGATACACACATGCCATGGTGCACACATATGTTAGTGTGGATACACACATGGCATGGTACACACATATGTTAGTATGGATACACACATGCCATTTTGCACATATGCTACTGTGGATACATGCATGTCATGGTGCACACATATGTTAGTGTGGATACACACATGCCATGGTGCACACATACATTAGTGTGGACACACACATGCCATGGTGCACACATATGTTAGTGTGGATACACACATGGCATGGCGCACATATATGTTAGTGTGGATACACACATGCCATGGAGCACATATGGGGGCCAGAGGGTAACTTTGGGGAGTCTTCTTCCACTGGAGGTTCTAGACATCTAACTCAGGTTGTCAGGCTCGTGAAGCAAGTGTTTTAAACCCACTGAACCATCTCCTCTGCCTAACAATTGTTTTTCATTGATTACTGGAACTCCTTTCTCAGTGCCTTAGCTGTTCAAGAGAACGTGGTTGTCTGCTTAGGTCTCTTATGAATACCTCTTATGACCATGTGATCTTTAGAGAGAAAAGTCAACAGGACTCCTACAGCTTCACCAGATCCTTTCTCTGACTTAGCTGTTTCTGTCAGGAAAGGGAATTGTGCCAATGAATGGCTTCAGGGGCAGAGGGCTTTCTGATAACCACGATGAGCAAAGGGCCCTAGACCATGTGACGTTATAAAGGAGGTGACTCCAGTGCATTCCCGGGATGCAAACTTTGTCCATCCAGCTCCTGTTGGCGTTTTGGTTACTTCCTCCCAAGGGATGCTTGCTTCTCTCTGTGAGTTACATGGGAAGTCAGAGAAGCTAGAAAAGCAATTTTCTTTTCCTCTCCTTAGCCATTTCCCCTAACCCTGAGACATAGGTGCACGCTTTATCCTTGGTGGAGGGCAAGGGGGCAGAGCCTGTCAATCTCTAAAGCAGCCCTACCCACCTCCAGTAAAATAAGGGAAAGTTCATTTTAAAATAAACTAATTAAAGACTAAGAAAGGTTTAAAGTCTGAAAATATCTGTATTTTCCTTTGACAAAAAAATTAAGATTGAGTTCATGGATGGTATCAAATATTTTTACCTTCATGTCAGGCTGGACTTCCTCTAGCACAATAAGGCTCTCTGCTGAGAATAATAACATAGAAAAGGAGGAATTTCAGTTGCATTCATTGGGTCAGTTACTGTCTTCTAATCTTTTTAAATTTTTATTTATTATTTTTATTTATGTTCATGAGTGTATTGTCTGTGTGTGTACAATGCTGAAGGAGGTCAGAAGGCACTGGATTCCCCTGGAACTGGAGTTATGGACAGTTGTTAGGGCTAGATCTGGGTTTCCCAGAATTCCAAGGAATACAAGATGTCCACTTCCTCCAGAGGCTGTCAATCTTCTGACCTCTTCCACTGTACCTGAGGTCCCACTCCGTGGCTATAAGGGGGTGTGACTCAGTCACCATCTTGCTACCACTGCTACCCCACCATGTGCCAACAGATAGTCAGCCCTGTTAATTTCTGAAGTAAAACATGTTCCCAGAGTGACTAAGCCTCTTGTGCCTGTCTTTTATCAGGGGTTTGTACCATTATAATCTAACAGTTAGCTGCCATGTTGGTGCTGGGAATTGAACTTAGGTCCTCTACGAAAGCAGCCAGTGCTCTTAACTGCTGAGCCATCTCTCCAGCCCATTGTCTTCTAATCTTAAATGGCTAATTTACTAATAGCTCCTTCTTCACCTCTGCCAAATATATCTTACTGATTAAGTCCGTCTTTCTTCCCTGCGTGATTATGTTGTTATCATGGTAAGAATACTATTTTACAAAGATTTTTAAATAAAATCTTAATTAATTTTGAAAACCTTATTTCAGTTTCTTCTTATGAAGGCCTATCTGGTGAGTCTGAATCTCTCTAAAATTTTCTTTTTAGTTATTTAGTGTGTGCTTTTGTGTGGGCATACCCATGAAGGTCAGAAGTCAACTGTGGGGCATCTGTGCTCTTGTTCTACCATGTGGAATCCACGGCTCAGACTCAGAAAATGACCAGATAGGGCAGCCTTGATTCCCAAGTAGGTTATATTGATACAGGTTTTAGTGAGGTTTCTTCCAAGCAACAGTTCATTACAATACATTAGGTATTGCCTCATTACATGAGGCAGCAAGTGTTATCTGAAGTCTAATAGCAATATTAAAATTTTCGTGTGTGTATCTGCTCTTTTTTAACATTTTTAATTTATTTTTTAATATATATTTTGTACAAGATTATCAAATCTAGACCCGTGTTCCTCACCCTGTCCCCCCACCCCACCAGAGCTCATGCATTCTGCCAAACATGCTTTTCATCTCTTTCTCAGTCTTTCTCAATATTCTTCATGTGGAAGTTGACTGTTTTGAGCAGAAGTTCACTGTTTCAGTCAATTCTTTGATGCAGTCCTTTCTGTTGTTGTTGTTGTTGTTGTTATTGTTGTTGTTGTTTCCAGTATGCATCACTCCCAACTGCTTTGGATATCTTAAAGTGGTCTTAATTTGCCTTTCCCTAATTATTAGTGACATTGAACAGTTTTTAAGATGTTTCTCAGCCATCTCTAATTCCTCTTCTGTGAAGTCTCTATTCAGTTCTTTGCTCCATATTTTGAGTGATTCATTTGTTTTCTTTCTTGTTTTTTGAGTAGTTTATATATTCTGGAAATCAATGTTTTGTCAGATGTATCTGAGGTGAAGGTTTCCTCCCATTCCATGGGATTTCTCTTCACTTCTTTGATTGTTTCTTTTGATGTACAGAAGCTTTTGAGTTTAATGAGTTCCCATTTCTCAATTGTTGACCTTAATTCTTGCACAGCTGCTGTCTGATTTAGAAAGTCTTTTCCTACGCCTATGTCTTGTAGTCTGCTGCCAACTTTTTCTTCTATCGCCTTCAGGGTTTGGGGTGTCAGGTTGAGGTCTTTAATCCATCTGGAGTTGACTTTTGTACAGGGCGATAGGTAGGGGTTTAATTTCATTCTTCTACAAGTGGTGACCCAGTTTTGCCAACACCACTTGCTGAAGATGCTGTCTTTTCTCCATTGTGCCTTCTTGGCCCCCTTGTCAAATATGAGATGGCTGAAATCGTATGTGCTCAAGTTTGGATCTTCGGTTTTGTTCCATTGGTCAACAGGTCTGTTTTTGTGCCAGTACCAGGCTATTTTTATGACTATAGCCCTGTAGTATAGTTTGAAGTCTGGTATAGATATCCCCCTTGTGTTGCTCTTTTCACTCAGGGTTGTTTTGGCTATTGGGGTCTTTTGTTGTTCCAAATGAATTTAAGGACTTTTTTTCCCCAAGCCTGTGAAGAAACTCTTGGGAATTTTAATTGGGATTGTGTTAAATCTATACAAGTTTTTGGGTAGAATGGACATTTTTACAATGTTGATTTTCCCAATCCATGAGCATGGGAGGTTTTTCCATCTTCTGATGTCTTCTTCAATTTCTTTCTTTAAAGGTTTAAAATTTTTGTTGTAGAGATCTTTGGTGTCTTTGGTTAGGTTTGTTCCTAGGTATTTTATTGTTTTTGAGGCTATTGTGAGTGGGAAGGTCTCTTTGAATTCTTTCTCCAGTTGCTTGTTCTTGGTGTAAAGAAAGGCCATTGATTTTTTTAGGTTAATTTTGTATCCTGCCACTTTGCTGAAGCTGTTAATCGTTTCTAGGAGTTTTCTGGTGGAGTTTTTTGCATCCCTTAAGTAAACAATCATATCATCAGCAAATAGGGATAGTTTGACTTCCTCTTTTCCAATTAGTACTCCTTTAATATCCTTTTCTTGCCTTATTGCTCTAGCAAGTGTTTCAAGCACTATATTGAAGAGGAGTGGTGATAGGGGGCAGCCTTGCCGAGTTCCTACCTTTAAAGGGAATGTTTCCGTCATTTCCCCATTTAGGATGATATTGGCTGTGGGTTTCCTGTATATGGCTTTGATTACATTGAGGAATGATCCCTCCAATCCAATTCCTTCTAGGACTTTAAGCATGAAGGGATGCTGGATTTTGTCAAAGGCTTTTTCAGCATCAATTGAGATGATGGTGTGGTTTTTGTCTTTGATTCCGTTTATGTGTTTGATGATGTTTATTGATTTTCGTATGTTGAACCATCCCTGCATCTCTGGTATGAATCCAACTTGGTCATGATGGATGATCTTCTTGATGTGGGTCTGTATGCGATTTGCCAGTATTCTGTTTAGAATTTTGGCATCTGTGTTCATGAGGGAGATGGGTCTATAATTCTCCTTTTTAGTTGTATCTTTGCCTGGTTTTGGTAATAGAGTGATGTTGGCTTCATAGAAGGAATTTGGGAGAATTCCCTCTGATTGTATACTTCTAAACAGTTTCAGAAATAATGGTTGTAGGTCTTTTTGAAATGTTTTATAGAATTCTGCTGTGAAACCGTCTGGGCCTGGGCTTTTTTTAGTTGGGAGGCTTCTTACTACATCCTCTATTTCTTCATATGTTATGGGTCTGTTTAAGCTGCTGGTCTCCTCTTGGCCAAGCTTTGGTGATTCCCAGGATTTCAGATATTCATCCATTTCTTCTAGATTTTCAAACTTGGTAGAATATAGGTTCTTGTAATATTCCCATATAATTTTCTTGATCTTTTCCTTGTCCGTTGTGATATTTCCCTTTTCATCACAGATTGTATTGATTTGGAGTTGTTCCTTCTTTCTTTTTGTTAACTGGGCTAGAGGTCTGTCTATCTTGTTTATTCTTTCAAAGAACCAACTTTTGGCTTCATTGATTTTTTGTATTGTTTTCTTTGTTTCTATTTCATTGATTTCTGCTCTGATTTTTGTTATTTCTTCCTGTCTGTTGCGTTTAGGGTTCATCTGTTGTTGCCTCTCAAGTGCTTTTAGCTGTAGTGTTAGATCATTCACTTGTGCTCTTTCTGTTTTTCTAATGTAGGCACCCAGGGCTATAAATTTCCCTCTTAGGACTGCTTTTAAGGTATCCCATAAGTTTTGTTGTGTTGTATTGTCATTGTCATTCAGTTCCAGGAATGTTTTTATTTCTTTCTTTATCTCTTCCTTGACCCATTCATTATTCAAGAGTGTGTTGTTTAGTCTCCATGTGTTCTTGTAGGCAGGAGGGCTTGTCCTGGTGTTGATGTTGAGCTTCATTGCACTGTGGTCTGACAGGATGCATGAAATTATTTCAATCTTTTTGTATTTGTAGAGGTTTCTTCTGTGTCCCAGGATGTGGTCGATTTTGGAGAATGTTCCGTGGGGTGCTGAGTAGAAAGTGTATTCTCTGGTATTAGGATGGAATGTTCGGTAGAGGTCTATGAGGTCCATTTGGTGTATCATATCGTTCAGTTCAGATGTCTCTCTGTTTATTTTTTGTCCTGTTGACCTATCCAAAGGACTCAGTGGGGTATTGAAATCTCCCACTATGAGTGTGCTGGGGTTAGTCTGTGACTTGTGGTCCTGGAGAATTGTCTTTATAAAGTTTGGTGCACCAGAATTTGGGGCATATATATTCATAATTGTGAAATCTTCTTGATGAATTGTTCCTTTGATGAAAATGTAATGGCCTTCTTTGTCTCTTCTGATTTCTTTTACTTTGAAGTCTATTTTGTCTGATATTAAAATAGCAACACCTGCTTTCCTTTTTATACCATTTGCTTGGAATATTTTTTTCTATCTTTTCACTTTAAGGTGGTGCCTGTCCTTGAAGGTAAGATGTGATTCTTGTAGACAGCATATTGATGGGTTCTGTTTCCTAATCCCATCTCCCAGTCTGTCTTTTTATTGGGGAATTTAGTCCATTAATATTTAACGTTATGATTGATAGGTTTGTGTTGCTTCCTTTTGCCTTATTATCCATTTGCAGTTTTGGTTTAGGTTTTTGCTTCTGCAGTTATGCTTTTATTGATTTCTCTTTCTAGGTGCCTGGGGATGGTTGCTCCTTTCTTCTGTCTTTTGAATTGCTTCAAGTATTCTCTGAAGGGTTGGTTTTCCAGACATATATTCTTTCATCTTGTTTATGTCATGGAAGGTTTTTCTCTCTCCTTCAATTATAATCGACATTTTTTGCTGGGTATAGTAACCTGGGTTGGCATCTATTGTCCATTAATACTGCGAATGCTTTGCTCCACGTTCTTGTTGCTTTCATTGTTTGCACTGAGAAGTCAGTTGTAATTCTGATAGGTTTCCCCTTACAGGTCACTTGTTGTTTTTCTCTTGTGGCTTTAAGGATTTTGTCTTTGTTTTGGGAGCAATATTAAAATTTTGTTGTATAATACAAATCTATAATGGGTAAAAAAAAATTGCAAAGAGAATGTGTAAAAATGAGAACTTTTTGCCCTGTACAAAAGTCAACTCCAGATGGATCAAAGACCTCAACGTGAAATCCCAAACTCTGGAAGCAATAGAAGAAAAAGTTGACAGCAGAGTACAAGACATAGGCATAGGAAAAGACTTCCTAAATCAGACAGCAGCTGTGCAACAATTAAGGTTAACAATTGACAAATGGGACCTCATTAAACTCAAAAGCTTCTGTACATCAAAAGAAACAATCAAGGAAGTGAAGAGAAAACCCACAGAGTGGGAGGAAACCTTCACCTCAGATACATCTGACAAAGCATTGATTTCCAGAATATATAAACTACTCAAAAAACAAAGAAGAAGAAAACAAATGAATCACTCAAAAGATGGAGCAAAGAGCTGAACAGAGATTTCACCAGTGAGGAATTAGAGATGGCTGAGAAACATCTTAAAAAGTGTTCAACATCACTAATAATTAAGGAAATGCAAATTAAAACCACTTTAATTATCTCCCTCCAATAAGCCTGGCTAGGATCAAGAAAATAAATGATACCAAGTGCTGGAGAGGTTGTGGGGAAAGGGGAGCACTCATCTACTGCTGGTGGGAATGTAAACCTGTACAGCCACCATGGAAAGCAGTGTGGAGAACCCTTGGAAGATTGGGAATGAATTTGCCATCTGACCCAGCTATACCACTCCTGGGCATGTACCCACAAGACTCATCCTACCACAGAGATACATGCGCAGCCATTTTTTTTTAAATGAGTGTCTTTATTGCTTGTACTGTACAAACATGAGTAAGGAAAGGCCAGAGGGGATGGTAGAGGACGTCAGAGAAACACCCACAGGAAAAGGGAACAGATGCCCCAAACCGCCCCATCCCCCAATGCCTTTCTGTGAACTGCCCGGTGGGGGGCGGAGGTCAAAACCATAAAAACTAAATTCCAAACACCCAGAGATGTTAGGGGGAGAGGAGGCGACACGGGCAGAGACAGGCGGATCCCCCACACCTATGCCTCGTGCCTCCCACGGGATGAAACAAAACGCTCAGGCTGGAGGTGGGGCCTGAGCACACTGGCACCACATCTACTACATACGGCCACGGGCGCCTGCGCCCCAGGAGCCTGGGATGCCCAGTGCCAGAACAAGGTGGGCACCACTGCCCAGAACACTGACAAAGGCTCTAGAACAGGGTCTCTGGAGATGGGAGACCCCCACCCCAATGTATACCAGAGATACCCATCCCATCCCCTTCCCCTCCCAGACCCCAGGGTCCATGGGGCCCAATACTGTCTTGGTAACAGCAGAGGCCAGTGCTCCTGAGCCCCAGGCAGGAAAGGGAGGCATTGAAAGGGGCCAGGGCCTGGCGGGAAGCAAGGCTGTTTGGAAGGAAGCCCTGGTAAGGCACGGGGCTGGGGCCAGGAGGGCTGGCCCCCAAATGTTCTCCTGCTTCATCCAGAGTCAGGAAAGCAGCGTGGGAAGAACGCGGCAGGCCCAGGAGGTGCTGTCACGCTCCTCCGTGCAGATCCAAAGACCCAGCTGCATTTTCTATGGAGCCGAACCCAGGTCCCACAGCCTCAAAGGCCTCTGCCTGTCCCTGGTCGTTACTGCTTCTCCGTCCCCAGTGGGGTGGCAGCAGTCACAGGGCCTCCTGCCAGGCTCCTTGAGCCCAGGCGATGGGCAGCTTGGGAGCTGGGGGACCTCCATGAGGTCACGGTCTCCGAGGCCTGCGCATCTCGCCCACAGATCCAGGTGACCCTACAGCTCCTCACTTCACTCTTCTGGAGGCTGGTGGTGATTAACAGCCTCGGTTTCCATCCTCCCAGCAGCCCATCCTTGGGCAGGAAGTGGGCAGATCCCAGCACTAGTACAGGCAAAGAAGGGAGGCTGGAGGGGAGGGCTACCAGAACTGCTGAGTCCGGCCGAGGACTGAAGGGGGTACTGGACACAGGGGGTGTGAGAGGGAGGGGGGCACAAACCAAAAAGGCAAAATAAGTTTTCTTTTAAAAAGCCACCCAGGCAGTGGATGGCTGCATGTCCTGTGGTGGCAGAGAGATGCTCACTCGCAGATGCTGGCCGAGTAGGAGAACTCGGGGAAGTGTGTCGGGTGGTCCAGGTCGAACGAGCCCAGGCTGTCATAGCGATCTGGGGGTGTGACTGTGATAGATTGGGCGGTGAACTCATCATCAAAGTACCTTGTGTCCACCTCGGAAGTGACCTGAGGTTTGAAGGGTGGTTGGAGCTTCTTCTGTACCACATCCTCCCAGTTGATGCTGATGAAGAACCTATTTTCCATGACCTCCTTGGCATCGCTGGGGCCCCCACCGAGCCTCTGCTTCGGGTCCTTCTTCAGTAGCCCAGCCAGCAGAGACTTGGCCTCGGGGCCGAGTGTGCGGGGGAAGCGGATCTCCTCCATGAGGATGAGCTCGAAGAGGCGCTTGTGGTCCTGGTTGTAGAAGGGCAAGCGGCCGCACATCATCTCGTACATGACCACACCCAGCTCCCACCAGTCCACCGCACGGCCGTAGTCGTTGTCCTTCAGAACCTCAGGTGCCAGGTACTCCGGGGTCCCACAGGTTTTCATGGTGGCCCCGTCACTGATGCCCTCTTTGCACAGGCCAAAGTCAGTGATCTTGATGTGGCCATCTTTGTCCAGCATGAGGTTTTCCAATTTTATGTCTCTGTACACCACATCCCTTGAGTGCAAATACTCAAGAGCCGAGACGATTTCTGCACCATAAAAGCGTGCTCGCTCCTCCGTGAAGACTCGCTCCCGAGAGAGGTGGAAGAGCTCACTCCCTTGGCGTACTCCATCACGAAGCACAGCCGGTCGTGGGTCTGGAAGGCGTACTTCAGGGCGATGAGGAAGGGGTGCCTGGTGTTCTGCAGGACCCGGCTCTCAGTGACCGTGTGGGCAACTTCTTCCTTGGCAATGATGACCTCCTTCCGCAGGATCTTCATGGCATAGTAGCGACCAGTGGACTTCTCCCGCACGAGGGTGCCCTTGCCGAGCAGCTTGAGATAATCAGTCATTCATGGTCACTTTGGCCCGAGCCTTACTGACGGCCACCTCCATGTCCTCGGATGCAGAGGAGTCACTGGGAGAGCCGCACTTGTAGTCCATGGGATCATCGCCTGGGCCCCTCTGCTTCAGGCTGTTGGCAACCATCTGGATAGCCCGCATCCACTCCTCCCTCTCATCTGGAGAATCTACGTGGAAGGTCCTCTCAATGACCGAGGTCCACTGCAGGCAGCTATGACAAAGGTGTTGGGCCGCAGCCGCTCTGTCTTCATCAGCTGGCATTCTGCTACAGAGAAGTTGTTTGGGGGGGGGGGGAAGGTCTGCTCAGGGGCCTCGGGCCTCTCCTTATACCCAATGAAAGAGCCATCACTCTTCAGAAGGAAGTACCGGGGCCTCCAGGTCTTGATGTATTCTCCACGCTTGTGGAGCCAGCCTTCTTTGATGACAGACACCTCATTCATGGTGGCAGTGTGACACGCTGTCACCTAGCTTGGCACAGCTCAGGGCAGCAGGACATGCAGCAGGTGGCGTGGACGCAGGGCAATCTGTCACCGGCGGCCGCCCAGCAGCTCTGGCCGGGCTCTTCCCCCGCCCATCGCCACGCTGCGGCTCGCTCTCTCTCCGTTGTTATGTTTCCTGGCGGCGGCAACGGCTGCAGTGGCTGCAGCCAAGATGCCTTCTCAAAACCAGGCCCAACGGCTCGCCCCCCCCCGCCCCCTCCCCCGTCCCCCGCTTACCGCCCCCTCCCAGTCGCCGGCCGGCTGCACAGCCATTTTTATTTCAGCTCTTCACAATAGCAAGGAGCTGGAACCAACCCAAATGCCCCTCAACTGACAATGTGGTACATCTACACAATGGAGTTCTATGCTCAACACAGATACACTTCTGTAATGCAGGGAAAGCACTCAAACATGTAAAAACAAAAATAACAAAATGTAGCTTAAAACAATCTTTTATGTCGATCAAGGTGACTCAGCCTGACCCCCTAAGAGGATACAGCTGTAGTTCACAATGGCTTGCAAGCTTCCCTGAGCTGTGTCATCTAAGTACTTTACAGTCATACTTCTTCTGGCTCTTCTTTTCCTGAAGTGTGGCTAACACTGATAAATCAGTCTACCTAATTCTTCCTAACAGTGCAAGAGAAGGAATGTGCACTCTGGGGTAGAAATCAGCAGCCATATCCATCATCCAACAGAGCCCACCACAACTATGGCATTTCTTTTAAATTTTATATTTTCCCAGGAGATACAGGTGAGGAAATGTCCTAAGGATGTCAGAATAAAAGTCTTTAAACTTCCAAAACAGCATGCATTTGCCACATATTTACTTGATTCTATACCCTACATACACATCAGATATACACTATTTGAGAAAGCTCAACACTAAAAATCTCCTTTTTTCTAGAAAAACTTACAAGATGGATATAATTGCTAAATCAGAATCATTCCACATCCCACTCTGAGTGGACACATGAAAACATAATCTCATTTGCAAAGACAGATTATATCAGCCATATTAAATTTTGAAAAATTTATGTATGTGTCTGAGCATACGCATGTGTGTGTGTGTGTGTGTGTGCAGGCCAGAAAGTGGTGTGAGGTATCCTCTATCACTTCCTGCCTATCCTTTGAGGTATGGTCTCTACTTGAACCTGAGGTTCATATTTTCTTGGCTAGGCTGGAAACCAGCAAGTACCAAAAATCCTCGCATCTCCGCCCTCCTCAGAGCTGGGCTTATAGTTGCTACATGGGATGTCCAGCTTCATATGCAGGTGCTGAGGTCCAAACCCCAGTCCTCATGATTGCACAGCAATCACTCTTTTTAACAGATTTAACTTACTTTTTATTATTGTGTGTTGGTATACAATGCCTGTGTTGTGAGGCTGTGTGTGTGTGTGTGTGTGCACGTGTGTGTAGGTCAGAGGAGGATTTTGTGGAGTCACTTCTATCCTTATACGTCTATATGGATTCCGAAAAGAGAGCTCAGATCATGAGGCTCTTGAGACAAGCACTTTTACCTGCTGAGCCTCTCCACCCTCAATCAGCTAAATGAATTTTATTTTATTTTTCTTGGGGAGGGGGAATTACTAAACATTTAAATTTTGATCATCAACTCAGACAGATGAAAGATAGATGATAGATAGATGATAGATGATAGATAGATAGATAGATAGATAGATAGATAGATAGATAGATAGATAGATGATAGATAGATCTATCAAGTCAAATTTGTGTCCCAAAATGGCCTTCAATTTCGGTCCATCCATAGAGCCCGGTCAACCTACCCAGTCACACTCTTCAAAGATATTGGCTCTCCCTCCCCCAGGTATCAGTTTCCAACGGTCATCAGCTAGGGTTGGCTTCTTACCTACATGCCCACTGAAATTTTGTCTGTTGTGAACTTAACATGGGACTTGTGCATGCTGTCACCACTGCCAAGTTCATATGAGTAACTGCCCAGTTGTCTGGAAAACTGTGTATCCTTGTGGTCACCCCCCACCTCCGGCATGTATAAGCCTTTCCACATGCCTCTTCTGTAAAGACTCCTGGCCTAGTCTTGAGAGGTGAAAGTTTAATGTGTGCCCTATTCATAAGCACTCTGCCATCTCTTTTTCTTTACATGCTGTCCAGTTGTGTATCTCCACATTAATCATGAAGAAGCTTCTCTGCTGAGAACTGAGAGACACAGTAATCTATGGCTATTATAATAAGTCATTAGGAGTCAGTTTAATACTTATGTCTATTCAGCAGCCCACACGCCCAGGCTCACAGTGTGGCTCCGGAGGGCAGGAGTTCCCAGGCTCCTACCCACAGCTTCCCGGGTCACTCCCCCTACCCAGGCTGAGGCCCAAAGCAGTCGGACAACCTGTCAACCACTGCCTGTTGGCTCTTCATGGTCATGAAGGCCTTCTGCCCATTGTGATGGATTCTATTGAGGACCAGGAGATGGAACTAGAAGTTTTACACTCTATTTATGAAGGAGATGAAAGTTTCCAAGAATTAAGTCCTTTCATTTCAATATAGAGTGAAAATGGCCTTAGAGATTTCCTGGATGAAAACATATCCCCAGAAACCATAGAGATTCCCTGCATGGAAACACATCCCCAGAAACCTCCAATTATACCTTTTTTACAAGCACCATCTCCTCACTATAAAGCAAAGCGTATTAACCAAGTTAACAGCAGACAGATGATGTCAATCTGGGAGCCGCCATGACTTACACTTGAATATTCTAAGGACCATTAAGAGCAGTTCAATTAACCAGTATTATCTCAGATTAAACTCCCAATATAGCCCATCAAATAAGATAAAGGACAGAAAAGAACAACTTTTAACAGCTTAGAAACTGTCAGGAGACGGGAGAATACCTAGGGCTTGCGAGTCAGCTAGACAGTTGAAACAGGAAGCTCCATGTTGTCAAGTTAGGGACTCTGTCTCAAAAAAGAAAAAACAAAAAACAAAAATAAAGTGGGGGGGGCAGTAGAGGAAGACACACAGTGACACACAGTGTAGATCTCTGGCGTGTGCATGCATCTGTCCACACATATAAACATATACATGCACATCCCAGACACACATACACACACAGACATGGAGCAAATTTGCCAAGTTCTTTAGTCAGCATTTGAATAAGTGCTACCTCTTATTTAAAACATTTCTCTTAGCTGGTGGTGCACACCTTTAATCCCAGCACTCGGGAGGCAGAGGCAGACGGATCTCTGTGAGTTCAAGGCCAGCCTGGTCTACAGAGTGAGTTCTAGGACAGCTGGGGCTACAGGGAGACTCTGTCTAAAAAAAATAAAAAAAAAAAAAAAAAAACCAACAACTAAATATAAAATAATATTTTGTCTTTGCTGCATATACCAGTATAAGAGTATTTAAATGTTGCATCATTAGAGACCATGAATGTAATGAGCTCCTATTTATCAGCTGTGATTTTTTCTTGCTGGGTAACTGAGGTCTAAGTGGGTTCAGCATATAACCACATTTCAGATCAGGGGGGGTGTTGTTTGGGATTTTCTTACTGTTTTTAAAGTATTCAAATGTATTTTCAACTTCTGGTCTTTATAGTACATATATACATCTTTCAAATGATGAATTTGAAAACACGCTTAGTTTCTAAAAAAAATCATTAGGAAACTATTGACAGTTTTACTAGGAGAGTCATTGATGTTTGAATGTAATTTACGGAGACTTTGTATGTGCTCCCCAGCTTTAAGAACACTTAGAACCCCTGCTCTATATCTGGAAGGGTAGGCTGATAGTCTGTCAAGTTTTACTTGTATAGTTTATGTCAAGGTTTTAAAGTTATCTTAGCATAAGAGCAGATTGTGATGTATCCATGGATTTTACAGAGTTACTTTTGGCTTCAGTTAGAGTCTATGAGCTAGACAGTGACTGTAATTGGAGTAAAATATTTTAACCTCATTTTTAAAAGCTTACTTGGATTAATGTTGAAATTGAGGACCATCAGATTATGACATCTTTTATGTCTAGGTTCTGTATGTGTTTTTGTCATGTTAATCTATTGTTTATTTTGTTGTTTTGTTGAGACCGGGTCTATGTAGACTAGGCTGGCCTTGAACTCACAGAGATCAGCATGTCTCTGCCTCCTGAGTGCTGGGATATTGTTTTTACAATAAACATCTTGTAATGGAAAAAGAAAATCCTTGTTCTGCTTCGAAGATTATGACATTGGTCAAGGTTTAACACTCCCAGTATATTGTCTTAAATTCTATTTACTTAAAAGTGTATTGAATGACAAAATAAGCAATAAAGCCTGGATTAGAGTGAAAAAAAATGAAGGCTCTTCCTTACGCCCATGACCTATTTAGCCTCAAGTTCCTAGGCCTGATATCAGTGTCCAGTATGGACTCCATTTTGTGAAGCAGACCTTAAGTCTGATGAGAAAGTATCTGGGTCACTCCCATAACATTCATGCGTTACTGCCCCAGTGGGAACATGTTGCCTCCCCTGGCCCACGGCCATTTACTAGCTCCCTGGCCTCAACAGACTATGCCACTGAAGCATGTGTATCAAGAATTCAAAGCTAGCATCCACATGTGAGAGAGGAGATGCCATGTCTGTCTTTCTGGATCTGGGCTACCTCACTCAGGATGTTCGATCCCAGCTCCGTTCGTTTTCCTATGAATGTCATTTTTCTTTTAATTTTATTTTTACTGAAATTTTGTCACTTTCACACAACATAGTTTGCTGGTATTTAGATCCCCTCCCCTATCTGCACCCCCCTCCCTTCGCCCAATTTAACGTACTCTCATATATAACACAGCCGTGAAGTCTGATTTCTGTCCCCAAATGTCTTTCAGCGTGTCTGGCTACTGACTCCACCAACAGTTCCACCTCTTTAAGACACTGTCTTTCCCCAAACCCAGTGACCATCAATTGCCAAAAATTCGTTAGGCTGGATAACTTCATTTTTCCTAACAGCTGAGTATTACCCATGTCAGGAGGCTCACATTGCTTACATTGTGTAATGTATCACTTTCATTATCCATTCATCAGTTGATGGATAGCTAGGGTGTTTTCATTTCCTGACTACTGTAAATAAAGCAGCACTGAACACGAAGGAGCAGAGGGAGCAGGCATCTCAGCACATTCAACAAATGGCACCGGTCGAGCTGGGTGGTACATGTAGGTGAAGACAGACTCCCACCTCTTACCAGGGACAAACTCAACTCCAGAGGGAACAAGGACCTCACTAAGTCCTGATACTCTGGATCTGATAGAAAGGGAAGAGAATATAGTGGAACTTAAAAATACAGAACTTTCTGAAAAGGACTCCAAAAACTGACAGATGGGACCTCATAAAACTAAAAAACTCAGTACAGCAAAGGACACCATCATTTGAGTAAAGACGCAGCCTACAGAATGGGAAGAAATTATCAGCTATACATATGACAGTGGGTATTTAGAACAAAATGTAGAACTAAAAAAATGTATCACACACACACACACACACACGAAACCCAAAGCCCAAACCCCAAACAACCCACAAAAATTGGGGCAAAGAGATGGCTCCACAGTTAAGAGCACTGGCTGTTCTTGTAGCAGAGCTAGGCTCAGTTCCCAGCACCCACATGGCAGCTAACGACCATCTGTAACTACAATTCCAGGAGATCAGATGTCCCCTTCTGTCCTCTGAGGACAAGGCCTGCAAGGGTGCACTTACTCGTACACACAAAATGAAAATAGAAAATATTTTTTAAATGGACAAGGAACTGAGCAAGGAATTCTCAAATGGCTGAGAATTTTTTATTGTTCAACATCTTCTCATGAAAGAAACGCAAAGTAAAACTACTTTGAGATCTCGCCTTAGCCCATTCACAATGGCTACAATCCAAAAACAATTAAATGCTGGTGATGATGTGGAGAAAGGGGAATGCTTATTCACTGCTGATGGGAACATAAACCTGTGTAGCCACTATGGAAATCAGTGCAGCAATTCCTCAAAAAGGTACAAATAGATCTATCACATGATCCAGCCATACCACTCTTGGGAAGGTTTACGTGTTATCTGTGTGCACACGTGTGTCCACAGATGTCTGAGTACCTGCAGAGGCCAGGCGCTATACGCAAATGTGCACATGTGTGTGTCCACAGATGTCTGAGTACCTGCAGAGGCCAGGCGCTATACACAAACATGCACGTGTGTGTGTCCACAGATGTCTGAGTACCTGCAGAGGCCAGGCGCTATATGCAAACATGTGCACACATGTGTGTCCACAGATGTCTGAGTACCTGCAGAGGCCAGGCGCTATATGCAAATGTGTGCACACGTGTGTGTCCACAGATGTCTCAGTACCTGCAGAGGCCAGGCGCTATACACAAACGTGTGCACATGTGTGTGTCCGCAGATGTCTGAGTACCTGCAGAGGCCAGACGCTATACACAAATTTGAGCTTCCAGACATGGTGCAGAACACGCACGGGTCCTCCGGAAGAGCAGAGCATGCCTGTGACTGCTAAACCATCTCTCTAGCCTTCCCCCACCCATCAGCTAAATTGAGACAGGGTTTCCCTGTAGTCCCAGCTGTCCTGGAACTATGTAAATCAGGCTGGCCTTGAACTCACAGAGATCTGCCTGCCTTTGCCTCCCAAGTGCTGGGATTAAAGGTGTGCGCCACAACGCCCAGCTATTTTTATTGTTTTTAATGATGTGTATCTATATGTCTGTGTGTGTATGTCTGTGCAGGTGTCAAGAGAACACAGGTGTTAGATCCTCCTGGAGATAGAGCAGTTGTGGGCTGCCCAATGTGGGTTACTGGGAACGTAAGCTGAGTCCTTTGCAAGAGCAGCATGTGATCTTTACTGCTGAGCCATTTCTCCAGCCCAGCTGAATGAGTTTTACCAATCACTTTTCATTTCTTTATCTCTTGATTCTTGAGACATTTTCATTACCCCCACTAAATAAAGACAAACATCACAGAAAAGGGCTTAATACCTTTTTATATGCAAACACTTTATTGAACTATTACACTAAGATAATCTCTCTCCAAAGGGGTTACAAAAATCATGGCATTCAAAAAATTTGGGTGTAACTCTTCAAAGAAAAGCTGCTTTACTTCTACTAGGCTTGAAGACACTTCTGTAGACAATCAGTGCACAGTGTCAGTTTTTGCTGGTGTTATGTAGAGCATCCATGATGGTTTTATTATACTCTGCAATCTGTTTCATCACATTTTTAATAACAGGCTGATAATCACTCTCTTGACTCTTGGTTGCTATGACTAAGTGCAGGAGTTAAGGAGGAAAAGTGTCAGTAAAAATGTTACTCTATGACTCAGAAAGAAACTAAATCATAGTGGTATTATTTTGTAGTGAACAGTACAAAAAAAGCAGAAACAATAATTTTAAGATCCAATGTTATTTCAATAAAGCATAAATTGAAACCTAAAAAGCCATGTAAAATTTGTTTCATAAAATTCACGAATAAGCTGGGCGTGGTGGTGCATGCCTTTAATCCTAGCACTTGGGAAGCAGAAGCAGGCGGATCTCTGTGAGTTCAAGGCCAGCCTGGTCTACAGAGTGAGCTCCAGGACAGCTGGGGCTACAGGGAGACCCTGTCTCAAAAATACAAAAAAAAAAAAAAATCAAGAATAAACACTTATTTATTTTATGTTATTTATTTTTGAGACAGGGTCTCCCTGTAGCCCCAACTGGCCTCAGTATGTAGACAAGGCTGTCCTTGAACTCACAGAGATCCACCAGGCTCTGCTTCCTGAGTGCAGGGATTAAAGTTGTGTGCCACTATGCCTGGCTAAACACGTGATTATTTTATATTTTGGGCACCTCAATCTAATTCTAATCTCAGAACAATCTATTAATATTCTATAGAATGCTACAAAGTTTCAGGCAAGTTTCTAGGCTCCACTGCGTTTCAAAATCACCTGACTTATGTCGCATAAAACTGCAGTCCTGAACTTTAAAGCATGCTGTGACTACTGAGAACAGGGTCTCTGACCCATGTTATTTGAGAGTAAGCTGAGCTGCATGCTAAACCTGTGCTGAAGTCCGGCAGCATCCTAGTGCAGAACCTTTGCTACCCGAATCAGGGTCTTGTTCTGAGGACAGATGTCCTTGAATGAGTTGAAGAAGGCAACAGGAAAGTAACTCTGCAGAGATGTTTGCTGTAACTCCATAATGTGTGTCCTTAGCAGCTGCTGCCTCTCACATAAAACAATGTGTGGCTGGGCATGGTGGCGTGTGCCTTTAATCCTAGCACTTGGGAGGCAGAGGCAGGTGGATCTTTGTGAGTTCAAGGCCAGCCTGGTCTACAGAGTGAGTTCCAGGCCAGCTGGAGCTACACAGAGACCCTGTCTCAACAAGACCAAAAAATAAAATAAAATAAAATAAAATAAAAATAAAACAATATGTAAGAAGGTAGGCTATAAGTGCCTTCTCCATAGAAATAAGATGACGTTGAATTCTGTATAACACGAACTAACTTAAAGGTCAAATTTCTTATGATCCTGATTGGATATCTGGGCAGCAAAGGGTGGTAACCAATTTATAATATTATAAAAAACCCAACATATATATCTAAATTCTGCCAGTAACTATAACATTAACTGTTTTAGAGATGATAAAATTAAGGCTTAAAGGGATCAGAAAACTGTCCACATTCTACAGTTTACAAGTGATAGAATCAACATTCAAAATTAGGCCTCTTGACTCTAATACTTATGTTCTTAACCACTATGCTGCATTATACTCCCTTTTTGGGAATATAATCTAAAGTATAGAGGATATTATTTACTTTGAATAATCACACACACACACACACACCCCTAACTATTCCAGAGCAAAAATAATATTATTCATTTATGACCCCATATAATTATCTCAGTTTTGTATACATTAGATATCTGGTAAGTGCATGTAGTGCTGAATCCGTTTCATTTGAATCTTTAAAGAAATTCCTAGTGGGGGAGAAAAAAAAAACCCTCAGTCCTGTTCATTTGTGGCAGTTTAAAGGATACATTCTTTCATCACAAAGTTATTTTGTTCTAGGTGTTGCCACTTCCTCTCCAAATTTGTAAGCTAAAAACATAAAAGCAAAAGGTTAACTGATACTCATATTCCAATTGCATACCCTTCTGAGAAAGACAGGAAAAAAATCCTCAATTTTAAATCTTATCAAGTTGTTCATGATACGAAAATAAAGCTAGGGTAGCTAGAAAAGAAATTTAGGAAGGATTAAACAACAGTATAAACGTTAGGAAAATATTGCATTCTATAAAAGGTTTTACTGTGTTTAATTAGTAAATTTTGAAAGTATTTAGTATGCCAACGAACACACCAACTGAAAGACATTCTATTACTTTCCTTTCCCTAAAAAAAAAACAACAACAAAAACTTTAAAAGGGAAACTGGGACATGATGAGAACCTCCCCTCGAACTCTGTAAGTCTAATGCCACAAAGGCAGTATATGTCCTGCCACTGTCAAAGGTCAGCCACAGAGGAAGAGCTTCCTTACTTCTAGCACTAAGTTTCCTGTCTAATTCCACAGGCTCCGATAAGAGCAGAGCTGCAGTGTGAAGATTATGGGAGAGTCTGGAAAGCTGGCAGCGGGACAGCGACGCCAGCTCAACAGGAGACTAATGTGCACAGTATGCTGATGGTTGCTTCCTCGGAGGACAATGTTACTGTTATAGAACCAAATTGTTTTTCTGATTTAATTAACCTTGTAACTCTGGGTTATGGTTTTTCTTTTTTAAGATACACACAGTTTTTCCTATGTAAAGGGCTGTGTGAAAAATCAAACACTGAAATACTACTGTGCCTGGATGTGTCAAATAGGTAATGAACATTTTAAAGAATCTAATAATTGAAGAAGCAATAAAAAATGTTTTTTTAACTCTCATGTCAAAATTATTTTCAGGGCACTTATTCCACTGTTTCCTGCGAAGAGATAAATTTGGATGTTAGGATGGAATCAAAGTTAACTGTGTGAAATGTATGGGCTGTGAGCTAGTATCTATTACAGCAGATCTGTCCCAAACAGGACCTGGAAGTTAAGATGGTACGTAAGGAAGCAGTCAGCACTTTCTGGCAGTGCATCTTTGGTAACCTTGTACAAAGTCAAGTATCAGACATGCTCTTCTTTGTTTCTATGTATATGCAACCTTCCATATGGCAACCGACCTCTTGAATGCTACACAAATGATGTAAAACCATTCCACATCAGATGGCTACAATACTGAGTTGTCTTGAAACTTACTGTAAAGAGCCATTTTTGAAAAAAAAAATTTTTTATGTGTATGAGTGTACTGTCTGCATGAAGGTTGGTGCACCCGTGTTGTGCAATGCCTCAGAGGTCAGAAAAGGACGTCGGATTCCCCTGGAACTGGAGTTAAAGATGGTGCTGGGAATCGAACCCAGGTCCTCTGCAAGAGCAGTTGGTGCTCTTAACCGCTGAACCATCTCTCCATCCCCATTTTTGAAAATTTTGTTTTGTCTCTATAACATATTTAAATAATCATATGAAATTATTTATATGTCAAAAAAGTTTTTAAGAAAACAGTTATAGGGCTGGAGAAATGGCTTAGCAGTTAAGAACACTTGCTGTTCTTGTCGACAACCTGGGTTTGGTTTCCAATATCCACATCAGGTAGCTAACAACCACCTGGAACTTTAGTTCTGGGAGATCTGATCCAATGCCCTCTTCTGGCTTCTGTGGGTACCAGGCACACACATGGTGCACATACATGCATGTGAGCTTTCATACATACATATAAAATAAAAATAATTTTTTGGTATTTTTTTTTTAGAGCTCGCTCTGTAGACAAGGCTGGCTTTGAACTCCTAGAGATCCGCTTGCCTCTGCCTCCCGAGAGCTGGGATTAAAGGAGTGTGCCACAACGCCAGGCAAAAATAATTTTTTATTACAAAAGATTAGGAGACAGTGATTTGATCTGACTGATCAAGATTCACAAAGACAAAAATAGAATGTACTTAAAATTTTGGCTTATGTTATGATCTGGGCTAACATGTATCAAGTATGTAACAATATTTTATGATCTATACTTAATATGGGGAAAATATACTGACTGACTCTACAGAACAGTGTCTGTGTGGTGCTGTTCTGCTCACAGCATCTATTCAGCAGAAGAAGAGAACCAACAGTCCAAAACAGAAACACCAGGTTTGTTTCTAAGAACCATATAAGGCAATACACTCACAAGTGTTTATTTTTTTCCCCCTCTACCGTTCATCCCCACTCAAAATAATTTTCACTTACAAGTCTATATGAAGGTTTTTCTTATATTATGAAGTAGAGACATGCTTACAAGAAAGCTTAAGTTATATAAAATAGTGCTTTTTAATCTTTTAATTACACTTCTTTCAGGAGGAATATAAGGCACCTTTCTTATGAGCTTTCACATGGGATAGCTGATAGAAATATCACTAAAGAGAGGCCAAAATTGTTAATGTTTCAAGATTATTTACAGAATTATTTCATTTTTGTAAAAATATAATGTACAAGAGGGGTTGGAGAGATGGCTCAGCAGTTAAGAGCACCAACTGCTCTTGCAGAGGACCCAGGTTGGATTCCCAGCACCCACATGGCGACTAAGAACTGCCTTTAACTCCAGTTCCAGGGGAATCTGATGCCCTCTTCTGACCTTGGAGGCATTGCACGACACGGGTGCACCAACCTACATGCAGACAGTACACTCATACACATTAAAAAAAAATATATATATAGAATGTAGAAGAATCAATGCAAAGGAAAAATTGTCTGTAAGATTATATAGCAAAATGGTACCAATGGTTATCTCTATATAATGGGAAAATTACTCGGGAGGCAGAGGCAGACGGATCTCTGTGAGTTCAAGGCCAGCTTGATGTACATAGTGAGCTCCAGGCCAGCTGGGACTAAAGAGAGACCCTGTTTCAAAAAGATAAATAGTGGGCGGGAACCTGGGTCGCAAGGGAGACGCCATAACGCGCCAGGGCAGGTACACAGCTCTACAGCTCTAGGGGTGGTCTGGCGGGGGGCAGCTGGGAAAGGGTCTCGCTCTGAACCCGTCTACAAGGTCCCCGGCCCAGAGGGACCGCGCTCTTCTGCGGCAGGGTGAGCGGAGGGTCGCGTTTGCTTCTGCTCTGGTCCCGGCAGGACTTGTGGGCGGGAACCTGGGTCGCAGGGGAGACGCCATAACGCGCCAGGGCAGGTACACAGCTCTACAGCTCTAGGGGTGGTCTGGCGGGGGGCAGCTGGGAGAGGGTCTCGCTCTGAACCCGTCTACAGGGTCCCCGGCCCAGAGTACCGGGGCGCGGGGCTAGATCAGGCCACAGAGCCCCCACCCCCCCCACGCAAGTGAATTTCTTTTGGAGAACCTTCAGAACAGAAAATAGACAAGCCCATACAAATTACAAGACGCACATAGGACCACCAAATATACAAGATCAGAAAGAACACTCCCACGCTATCATCAGTAGTTAAAATGCTAGATGCCAACAACAAAAGACAAAAATCTGAGGGCCACACAAAGAAAAAAAGTCCATACAAAGGAAAACCCATCAGAATTACAACTGACTTCTCGCCTCAAACTATGAAAGCAAGGAGAACATGGAGGCAAAGCATTCCCGTGTTAAGGGACTATGGATGCCAAACCCAGAAATACTTTACCAGCAAAAATGTCGACTATACTGAAGGAGAGAGAAACATGCTCCAATGACATAAACAAGAATGATGAATACTGTCTGGAAAACCAACTCTTCATAAAATACTTGAAGCAATTCACAAGGGCAAGCAGCGAGGAGCAACAAATCCTCAAAACCTAGGAAAAGAAACTAAAAAACATAACCATAGGAGCAAATCAGACGGCTAGGAGTCCAAGATGAATAATAAAGTGAAAAAGAAGCAACAATCCATTATCAATTATAACCTTAAATATTATGGCAAACTCCCCACATCAAAAGGCTTAGACTGGGAGAATGGATTAGGAAACAAAACCCACTTTTATTTTGCTTCTACAAGAAACCCATGCTCAAGTTCAAGGATAGGGACCAACTAAGGTGAAGGGATGGAAGAAGTATTCCAAGCAAATGTTACCAAAAAGAAAGCGGTGTGGTTATCCTAATATTAGCACAACATAGACTTCAAGCAAAAAATAATAAAGAGACAAAGAGGGGGCCATACATCCTTATTAAAGGAACACATTGATGATGACAGATTTCACAATCACTAATTATTATGCACACAAACTCTAGTTGCACACAATTTATAAAAACATTCTTCAGGACTTCAGGCACCAGATTGAACCCTCAGCAACAGTAATGTAGGGGATTCAATACCCCATTAGTCCTCTAGACAGATCGGACAGGCCAACGATAAACAGAGAGACATCTGAACCCTAGAATGTAGGTATACACCAAATTGGACCTCACAGACATCTATTGAATATTCCACCCCAAACCCCAAGAGAATACACTTTCTAACAGCCACTCATGGAACACTTTCTCAAATAGACCATATACTGGGGACACAGGAAAAAACACCGATCAGTAAATACTAAAAAGATTGAAATAATCTCATGCATCTATCCGACACAGTGCAATAAAACTCAATATCAACACCAGAATAAACCTACCAGACTACAGCAAACACATGAGCTAAACACACCTCACTCTCCTGAATAATGAGTGGGTCAGAGAAGAATAAAGAAAGAAAAGAAAACATCTGGAAACTGAATGACAACATAGACATAAACCAACACAGCAAATCTATGGGACACTTGTAAAAGCAATTAAGAGGGAAGTTATGCTGCTAAGTGCCACATTGAAAAACCGGAAAGGCACACAGTGACAGATCTAACCTGTGCCAGCTAAACCATACTTGAGAGCACACCCATAAAACCCTCCCCCAAACGAGCGAAAGAGCAGAATCACACAACAATCAAGAGCAGAATCAATTGACGAGTAGCAGCCACCAAGACAAACCATACCCAAATCCAATGTCCCAGTTGGGTTCTTTGATAGAATAACAAGATAGACAGACCTCTAGGCTAGTTAACCAAAAGAAAAGATGGAACAACTCCAAATCAATGAATCTGTGATGAAGGGGAATATCACAACAGACAATGAAAAGATCCAGACAAAATCATACGGGGGACTACTTGCAAAACTAGATTCACTAAGTGTAGAAAACCCTAGAATAGACGGATGAATATCTGATCCCCCCCCCCCTGGGAATCACCAAAGCTCAACCAAGAAGAGATCGACAGCCGAAACAGACCAATAATACAGGAAGAAATTGAAGATGTGTAAGTAGCCTCCCACCAAAAAATGCCCAGGCCCAGATGGAATTCCGGCAGAATTCTATAAATATTTCGAAAGGACTTACAACCATTACTACTTAAATTGTTTAGGAAGATACAAACAGAGGGACTTTCTCCCAAATTTCTTCTATGAGGCCAGCATTAGGCTACTACCAAAACCAGGGAAAAAATACAACCAAAAGTAGACTATAGACCCAATCTCCCTATGAAACACAGATGTCAAAATTTTAAATAGGATACTGGCAAAATCGCATACAGACTCACACCAAGAAAATCATCCACCATGATCAAGGTGGATTCATACCAGACATGCAGGGATGGTTCCAACATAAGTAAATCAATAAACAATCATCAAACATATCATGGACTGAAGGACAAAAACCACCCAATCATCAGCATTGATGAGGAGAAAGCTTTGACAAAATCCAGCACCCGTTCATGTTTAAGTCCTGGAGGGAATTGGTCTGGAGGGATCATTCCTCAATGTAATCAAAGAAAAGACAGAAAACCACAGCCAATATCGCCCTAAATGGGGAAATGACAGGAGCATTCCACTTAAAGGTGGAACTCAACAAGGCTGCCCCCCGGTCACCACTCCTCTTCAATAGTAGCTAAAGAAACCCTAGCTAGGGCAATAAGGCAAAGAAAAGGAATTAAAGGAGTTCTAGATGGAAAAGAGGAAATCAAGAAATATTTACACAAGCATATGTTTTTTTTTTAATATTTAAAAAAAAAAAAAAACTTCCACCAGAAAACTCCTAGAAATGATTAATAGCTTGGTAAAGTGGTCAGATACAAAATAAACCAGAAAAATCAGTGCCTTTCTTGTACCCCAACAACAAGCAATGGGAAGAAGGACAACAAGGAGAAACCGTCCCACTCACAATAGCCTCAAAAACCATAAAATACATGGAACAAACCTAACCAAAGACAACCAAGGATCCTACAACAAAAAGTTTAAACCCCTGAAAAGGAAAATTGAGGAAGAAATCAAAAGATGGACAAACCTCCCATGCTTAATGGATTGGGAAAATAAATATAGTAAAATGCCCATCCGTACCCAAACTAGTGTACAGAATTTAATGCAAATCCCAATCAAAATCCCAAAAAGTTTCTTCACAGACTTAGAAAAAAAATCGCAGTTTCCGTTGAAAAACAAAAGACCCCCGATAGCCAAAGCAACCCTGAGTGAAAAGAAGCAATACAGGGGAATCGCTCTTTTCCAGACTCAAACGATAGGGCGATAGTCAAAAAAGCCATGGGTACTGCACAAAAACAGACCAGTTTGACCAATGGAAATAAAACTGAAGATCCCAAAACCTGACAGGGGACCAAGAAGACACAATGGAGAAAGACAAGCATCTTCAGCAAGTGGTGGTTGGCAAAACGGATCACCACTTGTAGAAGAATGAAATTAAACCCCTACCTCGCACCTTGCACAAAGGTCACTTCCAGATGGACCAAAGACCTCAACGTAAACCCCAAACTCTGGAGGGGATAGAAGAGAAGCTTGGCAGCAGACTAACAAGACATAGGTGTAGGAAAAAGACTGTCCAAATCAGACAGCAGGTGCACAAAAAACAAGGTCAACAATTGAAAAATGGGACCTCATTAAACTCAAAGCGTCTGTACAGCAAAAAGGAAGCAATAAAGGAAGTGGAGAGAAGACCCACGGAGTGGGAGAACCTTCGACAGAAGATACATCGACAAAGCATTAATTTCGAGTATACAAGCTACTTCTCAAAAAAACAAGAAGAAAGAAAACAATGAATCATGCAAAAGATGGAGCAAGATCTGTATAGAGACTTCACAGAGGAGGAGTTAGAGATGCCGGAAACATCTTAAAGAAGTGTTCAACATCTCTGATAATTAGGAAATGCAATTAAAAACCAATCTCAGATATCAACTCACTCCAACAAGACTGGGGCTAGGTCAGGAAACAAAACGAATGATACCAAGTGCTGGAGAGGTTGTGGGAAAAGGGAACACGCATCCACTGCGGGTGGGAATGTAAACTTGTAAAACGTCCACTATGGAAAGCAGTAGGGAGAACCCTTAGAAGACTCAAATCGAGCCTTCCATGGTGGACCCTGCAATACCACTCCTGGGTAGATACCCACAAGACACAACTTAATGCAAAGATACATGGACAGCCAGGTTTAGTGCAGCTCTGTTCACATAGCAAAAAGCTGAACCAGCCCAGGTGGGCCCTTCAACTGACGAATGGATAGAGAAAATTGGGTACATGTATACTGGAAATACTATGCAGCGTAAAGAGGGACAACATCATGAAAATTGCAAGTAAATGAAGGGAGCCCTGGAAGATATTATGTTGATTGAAGTAACACAGTCCCGAAAAACAAACGAAAAATGGGGTCCCTCATATGTGGATGCTAGTACCAACACCCCAGATATAAATATTTCTCATGGAGAGGGATGCATAGTAAAAAGAACACCAACAAAAGATTGCATCAGAAAATGGACCTGAAATGGTGCATTGGGAAGGTGGATGGTGGAGAAGGGACAAACGGTTTGTATATTCCGATTAAGGCTATTATTGACGTGAGCTCAGCAAGTAACCAGTTTCGCCTAGACACTGATACAGGATACATGGTGTTTCAGGACTTAGTAAAATTAAATATGTGTTATATTAAACAACATTGTTTTACAGAATCTGATAAAACGGTAATGCTCTGGAGTTTTTAAAAATGGAGATATAAAATTTCGCTGTTGCCCACATTTGTTTTACGAAAATCTGTAGAGCAATAAACTTTGGATTGGCACATACAAATGTTCTCTATAATTTTTTTTTTTTTTTTTTTTCATTTGTTTTCTTGATGCTATCCAGTCTTATTGGAATAAAAATTAAGTTTGCTTCCAAGTTATCATAATATAATCACCCAAAACAGCTTGGGGTGAATTTGATGAAATCTGTGCCTGATTCCACCCTATAGTTATGTATAATACAACTGTCGTCTGGATACTCATACGCTAAAAAAAGGGTGGGGGATACAGAAAGACATGAAACCTTTTCGTCAAACCCTTGCAATTCAAATCTTAAACTAACTATGGAAAAGATTTGTTTGTTCAACAGGACAAAACGTCACCACATTAACGGCTGAGAAGAAAAGATACAGCTTTTGCATTGAGTATAAAATGTACCAAAAGGTGGCAACGGAAAGGCTGCCCTCTGAACTTGAAAGGAAGAAAAGCCTCAATTGCCATAAACATCGAACCCTCTGTGGATCCTACATGAAACACGAAGTTATAATGAGTCGTAATGAAACTTAACTTCTAGGTGCCACAAAAGTTCTGATATGAGAGACTTTTCTTGCCTTCCCCCCCATAGAAGAAGGAGAAATATGACGAGGATAGGTCTTCTCCAACTGTAAATTGGAACAATATTGTAGAGTAATCTCTATAAACCCGTAAAACTGCCTAATTTAATTGTCTAATAGACATGGGAACTGTTGAAGGGATTACTCTCTGTTCCGAACCAAATATAACACTAAAGTCCTAGGGCTAATGCACGCAGGCAAGTTATTAATGCAGAGCTCTGACTCCACAATGGATTGTTCTACCAGGTGGAGGTTGGCCAGGGGATCCAGGCCCCACAAAAGGGAAGGGCTCCTTGGCCTCTAAGTTGGGATACTGCAGGAGGAGAGGCAATAAGACCCTGCGCCGAAGACCTGACGTTAACATCGCAGGGATGTATTGAGACCGGCACATGGCAAGTTGTACAGAATGGCCATCTGGTGACAAGAGTGTTAGCAAAGGCCCTAAACCAATAAAGCAAAACGGGCTCCCCGAGTCAAGCAAGACTCCACCGTCAAAACCAGCTACACACATACACTTCACCTGCCTGGAAAATACTGTGCGCATATGCAAGCGCATGTGGCCTGTATAATCCCCAAAATCGAATTGGCTATTGGCTCCTCCTTGGAGATAACCCATGGCTGATGCCAAAAACTTACATCCTCTAATGGTAAGGATATGATTAAGCCACAAAGTAGACCCTGTCATATTTAACAGGGGGGAAAAATGTAATTCCAAATGGGATTAACATATCCAAACATACGTGTCTATGCTCAAGGTAACCTACTATTACTATTAGTGTTGTTTAAATACCTATGTATCGAATTGCTTGTGCTTCATGTAGTAGGATCGAAAGGTTATTCTGGACAAACTGTCACCCATGAAAGGAAACAGCCAGAAGTGACCAGAGTCCAAGGCAACAGCTCCAGAGAGAGTGGCACTGTTTTACCTCTCATCCACCTGTGCCCCTTTGTTAAGCCTAGGGAACAATCTGCCGAAGAGGGGGCATGGTAGAATGTAGGGCTGCGATTGGGGTATGGTGAACGAACAAGCAATGTAGTTTGGACACTTATTTGATCAACTGAATTGAACAAACAACCTGTCACCGCCCCACTGGATGGTGGGCTGTAGGTGTTTGGGCGACAACAGCCTTCAAATTTGTTTTATATGAAGGATGTTTTTACTCATGGATTATCACTTAATAGCTCAAAATGAAAAAAAAAAAAACCAAGAAAGAATGCAGGAAGTTTGGCAGAATGCATGATCTGGGATGGGGTGGGGGTGGGGGGAAGGGAAAGGGAAATAAGTCTGAACTGAATTGGAAAAAATGTATGAAATGCACAAAGCATCAATAAAAATTAAATTAAAAAAAAAAGTATAGCCCAACTGAAAAAAATAAAAAATAAAAGCGGCAAAAAAAAAGATAAATAAATAAATAAATAAATCAAAAAGGGGGGAATCACATGATCTTATTACCATGATCACACTAACTATATAAAGGAGAAAGTTTTGGGGCTGGAGAGATAGCCTAGCAGTTAAGAGCACCGACTGCTCTTGCAGAGGACCCGGGTTCAATCCCCAGCACCCACATGGTGGCTGAGAACCGTCTTTAACTCCAGTTCCAGGGGAATCCGATGCCCTCTTCTAACCTCCGCGGCATTGCACGACATGGGTGCACAGACCTGCATGCAGACAGTACATTCATACACATATGAAAATAAAAAAATAAAATAAAGCAGAAAGTTTTTTGAATTTTTGTGTGTTTTACACAGAACATCCAAATCATCTCTATACTCCCTTCCCCCAGTGCACAGTGCCATACCCCCTGACTGGAATTAATACATTCTGTCATCTATGTCACAGCCCATTGTGTCAAGGTAGTGTCCCCAGTCGTCCCTCAGTGCAAGTTCATCCACTGGGATCTAGTCAGCCTCTCCAGAGTCCCTCCCCTTAAAAAGATCATCTCTTCCTCACCCAGCGGGAATCAGCAGGAATCAGAATAACCCTTCAACTAAGATTAGAGGCTACTGCCCATTTCCACAGTTCTGTGCTGGGTGGATTTTTGCCTGCTTGAGTCTGCATGGGTCTTGTGCATGCTGACACCACTGCTTTGGTTCATATGGGCAAGGTCCCAGGAATCTGTAGGATCCTATTTCCATACGGTCCTTCACCACCCCCCTCCATTCTTACAATCTTTCTTCCATCCTTTTCTACAATAGTCGCTGAGCCCCCAGTGGGTGGAGTTTAATACAGGTGTCCTGTCCAAGGACCCACACCCTGTACACTCTAACTCTCTATACATGAAGCAAGAAATTTTACACATTCAATGTTTTAAGCCTTGCGGGAAAAGCACTAATATAGACTAATTAGACATGACAATGACCAATTTTTTCTGACCATAACTACTGAATCTGAACATGACACACAATGTTTCACTCAATATTGAACACCTACCATGTGCAAACTAGCAGCAAGGTGCTAGGGATGAACTGAAATGGCATCATCCCTTCAATTTAGAAAATCTCAAACCCTGTTGGATATATACCAAAAATCTAAGCAATATGAAAAAGAGTACTGTAGTTACGTGTCCATAGAGATGTGAACCAAGAAATTTGAGAATTGGACTCTTCACAGTGTTGTAAGAACAATTTAAGGCTAGAAATTAACTGTGTCCAACAACAGGAATTGGTTCTATAAATGGTGTTTTATCATGTAGAATACTACATAGTAGTAGAATACTACATAGTATTTAAAATAGATTCTAATTGAAACGAAAGCAGGCCAGCAAGATGGCTCAGTGGTAAAGGTACTTGCCACCAAACCTGACGGCCTGAGCTCAGAGGTAAAGGTACTCGCCACCAAACCTGATGGCCGGAGTCTGATTCCACATAGTGGCAGAAGAAAATTGACTTTTTCTGTCTTCCAACTCCCAATCATTATTTCCACCCAGGATGCATCACTTTCACTACCCATGTTCTGTAGAAAAGGAGTCAAGATGCTCTCTCCCCATGAATAATGCTCAGTAACAAACCAATTGCATTTTAGTTGGGCAGTACTCCTACCCACCCCTTAGACCCTTCTAGCTAAACCCTTTCCCTCCTCTGACCATGTGTTTCTCAGTTTCCCTTTTTGTTTGATTGTTCCACTGCCCCTCCTCACCCTACCACCCTTGGGGTATAATGTAAAATTCCTTTACCATGTCAAGAAATTATTAAAAAATACAGGGACTTTGACCTCTTTCTAAAGCTGCAAAAAACAAAAACAAAAACAACAACAACAAAAAAAAAACACTGACTTTTGCAAACTGTTTCTGGCCTCCAAATGTGCACCGTGGCACGTGTGCACACACACTGAGCAGATAAATAATGCGCACTGTGGCACGTGTGCACACACACTGAGCACATAAATAATGCACACCGTAGCATGTGTGCACACACAGTGAGTAGATAAATAATGTGCACCATGGCATGTATGCACACACCCTGAGCAGATAAATAATGCACACCGTGGCACGTGTGCACATACCCTGAGTAGATAAATAATGCACACCATGGCATGTATGCACACACCCTGAGCAGATAAATAATGCACACCGTGGCACGTGTGCACATACACTGAGTAGATAAATAATGCACACCATGGCACATGTGCACACACACTCAGTAGATAAATAATGTGCACCATGGCATGTGTGCACAATTGAGCAGATAAATGCATACTCTGGCATGTGTGCACACACACTGAGTAAATAACATGCACCGTGGCACATGTGCACACACCCTGACTAGATGAATGAGTACCATGGCACATGTGCACATACAGTGAACAGATAAATAATGCGCACTGTGGCACGTGTGTACACACACTGAGCAGATAAATAATGCCAGCTGCACTCTGAGACAAGTGCTGTTCTCAGCCTTCATCAGAAGAGCTTCTTTCTAGCCGGGCGTGGTGGGCACACGCCTTTAATCCTAGCACTCGGGAGGCAGAGGCAGGCGGATCTTTGTGAGTTCAAGGCCAGCCTGGTCTACAGAGTGAGTTCCAGGACAGCTGGGGCTCCAGGGAGACCCTGTCTTGAATAGACCAAAAATAAAAGAAAAGAAGAGCTTCTTTCTGCAATGGGATGGAGTTGACGTGGAGATTTACGATTGGTCAGCATGTGGAGAACATGTAACCCTGGAGTGCTCAGCCCTAAACAGAACATCTTTATCACAAGGTCCTCTGCCCTAAAATACCAACCCCTCCCTAGACTCAGAATACTGGGGAAGTGGGAAGAATATAAAAGCCATAGGCTGGGGAGGAGTGCTGGGGAGGTCTTCTCGACACAGCACAGCCACGGTACTTGTGGACTCTCAACAGCTGTGGTGCATCAACATACCATCATGGATGGGGGTGGAGAGCAGGCTCCTGAGCCCTCATGCCTCAGGGTCTATGGGCAGTAAATGGAGACCAAAGGAGGGAACTGTCATTTTCCTCAGTGCTGGGGCCCCTGACATGATCTAGTAAATAGCCCATGTAAAGTACAAATAAAAACTCTCACCAGCTAGCAAACAGAATAAAAAATATTTAAGAAACAACAGTAGGGAGCCGGGCGTGGTGGCGCACGCCTTTAATCCTAGCACTTTGGAGGCAGAGACAGGCGGATCTTTGTGAGTTCAAGGCCAGCTTGGTCTACAAGGCGAGTTCCAGGACAGCTGGGGCTACAGGGAGACCCTGTCTCGAAAAGACCAAAAAAAAAA
>VZQC01009936.1:998933-1077367 GCA_009823505.1 Rhizomys pruinosus
TCAGCTTCTCTCCATGACCCCTGCAATCCTGGGGTCTTCACTGCAACTGAAGTGCACTTCCACCAATGGTCTTTCCTGACCTCTCACAGTGCCAAGCCTCAGCTGCTCTCTGTGACCCCCTCAAATTTCAACACCAGAACCATATAGGAGACTCTTACACACTACCAAGTCCTGCTTCTGGCTCGAGATGGAGGCTCAGGCTCCTTCTGGATCACAGCTTCTGTGTGCTGACCCTGAAGAAATTCTTCCCAGAAGATTTTACCACAGTGATGCTGGTCTCTTGTTACTTACAGTTGATTTTCCAGCCCCAGCTAACCAGCATCAATTGTCCCAGTAAAACAAAGATTTTACTTCAGGTTCTGGTCTCTTGTTACTTACAGCTAATTTTTCAGCCCCAGCTGACCATAATCCACAGAATACACAGTCCTGATGATCTCTGCTCCCCCTTGAAACTAGAAACTTCACAAGCCAGACCTCCATCATCTACAACTCTTTCAGCAAAACTGTTCCAAGTTCCACAGCAATGATCTCTAGGCATTCAATGATTTTTCTAGCCCAAAGTTCCAAATGCTTCCACAATCCTTCCCCAAAACACCAAGGTCAGGTCTGTCACAGCAATACCCCACTCCTGGTACCATTTTCTGTCCTAGTTTGTCTTCCATTGCTGTGACAACACACTCTGACCAACACCAACTTGGGGAGGAAATTGTTTATTCAGCTTACATCTCCTGGGTCACAGTTCATCACTTAGGGAGCCCAAGGCAGGAACTCAGGGAAGGAACCTGGAGGCAGGAGCTGAAGCACAGGCCATGGAGGAGTGCTGTTCACTGGCTTGCTTCCCTGGCTCATGCCCAACCCGCCTTCTTATACGGTACACAACAACCTGCCCAGGGAGGCACTACTCATTGTGGGCTGGACCCTCCCACATTGCCTGACAATCAAGACAATACTCCACAGACGTGGCCATAGGCCAATCCAATGGAGCCAATTCCCCAATTGAGGCTCCCTCAACCCAGGTGTGTCAAGTTGACACTAAAGCTATCCAGCACACTCACAGAGGTCAGAAGAGAATGTCAGATCCCCTGGAAATGGAGTTAGGGATGGTTGTTAGCCATCATGTGGATGCTGGAAATTGAACCTGGGTCCTCTAGAAGAACAGCAAGTGCTGTTAACCATTAAGCCATCTCTCTAACTTCCCAGTCTATTGGAATTTTTTGCTATTCTGCACATGTTTATGAATGATCATGAAACTGCTGCAAATACTGACCAGGAGTTACAAATTAATTTTGGTAAGTACGATGGCTGAATACAACAGCAGTCTGACTACTGCTTTGTTCAAACTATGGAGTATCTACTAGAGGACATGACAGTGATCCACACAGATACATACTTAAGCAGAGCTACATTCCAGAAGCAGTACCAGGGAATTGAATTAAAAACATTTGTAAAAAACTGGTTAAGTATGAAAAGAACAGTGCAGGTACCATAAAGCATATGGCAAGGGCCAAGAGAATCCAACAGAGCGTCAGCTTTAGTGACCAGCTGAACAGATGAGAAGGTGAAGCATTCCAGCGAAAACAATGTGTGTGAATTCTGGAGGTAAGAAGGTAGCTAAATAACAGAAACTTAATATAATGGATAGTAAGTCCCATCTAGGATTCATTTTAAATGAGCATGAATAGTCAAAACAGTACATCAAAAGTCATGGATTTTAAGAGGACTACAAAGATTAGTCAGTGGATAAAGTGCTTGCAGTGCATGTGTAAGGACCAGTTTACATCTCCAGAATCCACAAAAACAATGGCAGGTGCAGCTACCTGTAATTCCCACACTTATGAGGCAGGGGCAGGGGATCCCAGAGCAAGCTAGCCTTTTAAACTAGCCAGAATCAACAAGGTCCTGGTCCATTGAGAGACCATATCTCAGTAAAGTGCAGAGTGACTGAGGAAGACATCTGATTCCCACCTTCAAGTCTCCACATGCACATATACCCCCCATACATACATACATGCACACATACCCACACACATACACGCATGCACACATACCTACATACACACATGCACACGTACCCACACACATACATGCACATGTACCCACACACATACATACATGCACACGTACCCACACATACATGCACATGTACCCACACACATACATGCACACATACCCACCCACATGCATACATGCACATGTACCCAAACATACATATATACTTGCATATGTACACACACATATATATGTACCCACACACATACACACATGCACACATACCCACACACACATGCATATGTTCCCACACACATACATGCTCACGAACCCACACATACATGCACACATACCCACTCACACACATGTACACGTACACATACATTCCTACACACACGTACCCACACACTCCCACACACATACATGCATGCACATGTACCCCCCCACATACCCACACACATACCCCCCAAACACACATGCACATGTACCCACCCACATACATACATGCACACATACCCACACACCCATATATGCACATGTACCCATCCACATACATGCACATGTGCCCACACACATACATGCACACATAGCCACAGACATACACACACATGTACCCACACACATGCATATACGCACATGTACCCACATACATACCCACATATACACATGCACAGATACCCACGCACACATGCATGCACATGTACCCACACACATGTACCCACACACATGCATGCACCTGCACCCACACATACATGCATATGTACCCACACACATACATGCACATGACACATACATGCACATGTACCCACCCACATAGATACATGTACATGTACCCACACACATAAATATATACATGCACCACACCACATACACAAAAATTTTTAAGTTCTTACACAACCAAATATTTTTAAGCTGGTATAATTAAACCAGTATTCCTTGAGTGTTTCATTTATCCTCAAGAGTTTCAAACTCAACCAAACTGAAATACATTTAAAAAATATATGCATAAACATGAACATTTAAATATATGTACGGCACAATTTAAATGTTATCTTAAAGAGCTTCGTTTGGAGCTGCGTACATGTATACTGTCATCCTAGCCTCTGGAGGCTGTGGTAGAAGGATACTAAGTTCAAGGCCAGCCTGAGCAACATGGTTAAAACTACTGCAGAAATCAAAATGAAAAAGTGAAAATTGAAGAAAAAAAAAAAAGTGAAAAAGTGAAAAATGAAAAAAGATGAAAATTTGGGAGCTGGAGAGAGGGCTCAGCAGTTAATAGCACTGGCTGCTCTTGCAGAGGACCTGGGTTCAATTCCCGGCACCCACATGGCAGCTAGCAACTGTCCATAACTCCAGTTCTAGGAGACCCGATGCCTAATTCAGACCTCTGAGGGCACTGCACGACACAGGTACACTTAACACACATTCAGAAAATACATTCATACACATAAAATAAAAATAATAATAATAAATAGAAACTATTTTTTACAAAGTTTTAATTTGGAGCCAGGCTTTAATCCCAGCACTTGGGAGGCAGAGGCAGGTGGATCTCTGTGAGTTCAAGGCCAGCCTGGTCTACATAGTGAGCTGGGATTAAAAGGGAGACCCTGTCTCAAAAAGACAAAAAAAGTTTTAAATTGGACTTAAATTTCCAGTAAGGTTAGAAACAGTTATAATGAGAATTAAAGTGTTATACAGCCACCAAGGCTTGTTACAGTGCTTTAATAGTGTAAATAGGAAATACACCTGGATGACTAAAGAAAGCAGTTACATAAATCTTACTGCAAATGTAATTTTAATATACACTCAGTAAATACATTAAGAACTATAGAAATTGAGTCAGGCGTGATGGCATACACCTTTAATCCCAGCAGCCAGGAGGCAGAGGCAGGCGGAGTTCTGTGAGTTCAAGTCCAGCCTGGTCTACATAGCGAGCTATGTAGGCCAGCTGGGGCTATAAGGAGATTCTGTCTCAAAAAGATAAAAAATAAATAAATAAATAAATAAATAAATAAATAAATAAATAAATAAATAAATAAAAAATATACAAACTGCAACAATATAGACTGGACACTCATTTGATCAACTTGATTGAACATACAAACCCCCCCTGCTGGATGGTGGGACACATGAGCGTGTGGGTTTGGGCACAACTGCTCGCAAATTGGTTTTACATGAAGGATGTTTGTACTCACAAATTATCACTTATTGTTAAAAAAAATGAAAACAAAACAAAACAAAACAAAAAAGCAGAGAAAGATGCAGAAAAGTTATGGCAGAATGCATGATCTGGGATGGGTAGGGGTGGGGTGGGGGGAAGGGAAGGGGATATATGCCTGAACTGAATTGGAAAATGATGTATGAAATACACAAAGCATCAATAAAAATAAAAAAATTAAAAAAATATATACAAACTCATTTTTTCCAGAAAAAAAAGGAGAAAATCTTTCATTGGTGTAGGGTAAAGTTTATCTTCCTTTAGCATCAGGTCTCTATTAGAAGCTAAAAGCTCCTTGCAGGGAAGAGACAGGAAGAGGATGCAGTCTAGTTCCTTCTGATATGCTACGAAGTTGCAAAGTTTACCAACCAGTGTGTACATAGTAGCCAAGTCTCAGGGGGAGCCACTTTGACCTGGGGAAATGCTTCTGAAATATTCTGCCATCAGCACATTTGTTTATTCTCTGGAGTTTCCTTTCCAAAAATATAAATAAAAACTAGTGCTAACAAGACTCCTCACCTCCACCCACACATGCACGTGCCAGTGCTCTTCACAGTGTTTGCATTAGCAACCCCCAAAGGAATCTTTGTAAGCTTTTTTCTTTCATTTTTTAATCAATCATCTCACTCCCCTGACATAATTTCTTTTTTTTTGAAATTTCTTTAACCTTTTCTCTAAGAAATAATATTGTTCCTTTAAGGGTAATATTATTTCTCCATTAAAAACATAGAATGAACTTAAAAACCAATCAGATGAGCTCCAGTTATAGTCTCATAGACAAGAAGGGAGGAGACTCACAGAAGCAGGCTAGCTATGAAACATACTATCTCAGAAAAGTCCACAAAATTATTCTAAACTTCTCATCGTAATATTCATAAACAGATTTCTTGAATGTGGGGAATTATATAAGGAAAAGAATAAAAAGTTATGGGCATAGATTAAAAATTAAATGAAATAAATTACAATGTCAGAATTCAACTCAATAAAGAAAATACCCAGAGGAGGGGATGTCTTATCACAGTAATAAACTGAGCTTTTATCTTGTTGAAGCCTGTTCTTATGCTTTTTCGACTGTATGACTCTGGAGAAAGCAAAGTTACGAGTTTTTAACAGGAAATGTAAACACAAGGATAAAGGCATGGAAGGAATACAGAGTCCTAATCCCTGAATTTGTTTCCTGGTATATATATTTCCCTTTAAGAAATGAATGTTTTCTCAATAGCTGTTCTACAAAGATAACTTGCAGGAGGAAAAAACTTGTTGAATTGGCATTAGCCTTAGATAAGTGAAAAATGTAAGCACTGTGGTACACAAAAGAGGCTTTCTAGACAAAACAATAGTTTAGTTTACAAAGGGAAAAAGATTTAAAAGTATTCCACTCTAGCCCAAAGAACTGGAAATAAGATCTTGAAAAGGTATTTGTATATTAATGGTAATCACAGAGTTGTTCACAGCAGTCAAGAAAGAAGCAATCTAAATATTTACGAATGAGTAAAGAACTATGGCATCTATGTAGAATAAAATGCTTCCCAACAGCTAGCAGTTGGGAGCGCCGACCTGTTGGGAGCTCCGACCAGTTGGGAGCACCGACCGCTCTTGCAGAGGACCCGGGTTTGATCCCCAGCACCCACATGGCGGCCAAGAACCGTCTGAAACTCCAATTCAAGGAGAACTCCAGTTCCAGGGGAATCCGACACCCTCTTCTGACCTCCGCGGCATTGCACGACACGGGTGCACAGACTTGCATGCAGACAGTACATTCATACACATACAGAAATAAAAAAAAAAAATTAAAGAACAGGAAGGGAATTCTTTCCTATCCAATGACAGGGACAAACCTTGAAGTTATCTTAAGTGAAGGAGCCAATCACAAGACACATACTGGGTAAATCCACTTATATGAAGTATTTGTAAAAGCCAAATTGACAGAAACAGAAGTGGAATTGTGTTTGTCAAGAGTTAGAAGAGAAGGAATGGGGTGTAAAGCTTCATTTTGAATATGTTCTAGAGCTCTATTATATAACCAAGTGCATACAGAAAACATTTATAATAAATCAACAAATATTGGTAGAGAAAAGGGAACCTTTAATTACTACTGGTGGGAATTTCTGTAGTCAGTACAGAAATCAGTGTGGAGGTTCATCAAAAGAATGAAAATCACTACTGGGTAACTACTAGAAGTCAATGAATCACAGAAATAATTGCGCATTCATGTTTACTGTTCTACTATTTTCAACAACTAAGAAATGGACCTAACCTGAATGTTCACCAAGAGATGAAGGGATACAAACATACAATGAGTTTTTTGATCAGCTATTGGGAACGAGAACATGGCATGTGCAGGAAAACGGGTGCAACTGGAGACCATCACATCAGACGAAAGCTACACTCAAAAGACAAATGCCACATTTTCCCTCACAAACTCTAGCCTTAAGTGTGTGTGAGCCTTGAAAGTATAAAGGACACCCTGAGAAAGGAGGAATAGGTTCTAAAGGGAGTTGGGGTCCAAAAGAGAGACGGGATAATGGAGTACATGTGTCATGAAGACAGAGGGAGGGGAAGGGATCAGCAGATGAGCACAGAGGGATGGAGTACGTGTGTCATGAAGACAGAGGGAGGGGAAGGGACCAGCAGACGAGGACAGAGGGATGGAGTACGTGTGTCATGAAGACAGAGGGAGGGGAAGGGATCAGCAGATGAGCACAGAGGGATGGAGTACGTGTGTCATGAAGACAGAAGGGAGGGGAAGGGACCAGCAGACGAGGACAGAGGGATGGAGTACGTGTGTCATGAAGACAGAAGGGAGGGGAAGGGACCAGCAGACGAGGACAGAGGGATGGAGTACGTGTGTCATGAAGACAGAAGGGAGGGGAAGGGACCAGCAGACGAGGACAGAGGGATGGAGTACGTGTGTCATGAAGACAGAAGGGAGGGGAAGGGACCAGCAGACGAGGACAGAGGGATGGAGTACGTGTGTCATGAAGACAGAAGGGAGGGGAAGGGACCAGCAGACGAGGACAGAGGGATGGAGTACGTGTGTCATGAAGACAGAAGGGAGGGGAAGGGACCAGCAGACGAGGACAGAGGGATGGAGTACGTGTGTCATGAAGACAGAAGGGAGGGGAAGGGACCAGCAGACGAGGACAGAGGGATGGAGTACGTGTGTCATGAAGACAGAAGGGAGGGGAAGGGACCAGCAGACGAGGACAGAGGGATGGAGTACGTGTGTCATGAAGACAGAAGGGAGGGGAAGGGACCAGCAGACGAGGACAGAGGGATGGAGTACGTGTGTCATGAAGACAGAAGGGAGGGGAAGGGACCAGCAGACGAGGACAGAGGGATGGAGTACGTGTGTCATGAAGACAGAAGGGAGGGGAAGGGACCAGCAGACGAGGACAGAGGGATGGAGTACATGTGTCATGAAGACAGAAGGGAGGGGAAGGGACCAGCAGACGAGGACAGAGGGATGGAGTACGTGTGTCATGAAGACAGAAGGGAGGGGAAGGGACCAGCAGATGAGGACAGAGGGATGGAGTACATGTGTCATGAAGACAGAGGGGAGGGGAAGGGACCAGCAGACGAGGACAGAGGGATGGAGTACATGTGTCATGAAGACAGAGGGAAGGGAAGGGACCAGCAGACGGGGACAGAGGGATGGAGTACATGTGTCATGAAAACAGAAGGGAGGGGAAGGGACCAGCAGACGAGGACAGAGGGATGGAGTACGTGTGTCATGAAGACAGAGGGAAGGGAAGGGATTAGCAAACTAAGACAGAGGGATGGGAAATGAACATGGTGGCACACGCCTTTAATCCCAGCACTCGCGAGGCAGAGGCAGGTGTATCTCTGTGAGACCAAGGCCAGCCTGGTCTACACAGCAAGCTCCAGGCCAGCTGGTACTAAAGGGAGACCCTGTCTCAAAAAGACACACACACAAAAAAAAAAGATAAAAAAGAAAGGGAAAAAAAAAGCATGATGTATGAAATGTGATGGCATCCTTTATTTTGGGGTTTTTTTATTTATTATTTTATGAATATGAGCGTACCGTCTACATGTAAGTTGGTGCACCCATCTCATGCAATACTGCAGAGATCAGAAGAGCACGTCCGATTCCCCTAGATCTAAAGACGGTTCTTAGCCACCATCTGGGTGCTGGGAATACACACACGACGTGCGCGCACACACACGTACACACACGCGCGCATACACACACACACACACACACACAACTAAACATAAATGAATATTAGAATGTACTTACTCTAGTCACTTGGCATATAGTTCACAAATAAAATAATACAGTGAACAAACTAATTGAGCCCTCTCTCTCCAGCTTAGATCCTTCAACATTTTTTTTTTTTTTTTTGGTCTTTTCAAGACTGGGTCTCCCTGTAGCCCCAGCTGTCCTGGAACTCGCTCTGTAGACCAGGCTGGCTTTGAACTCACAAAGATCCACCTGCCTCTGCCTCCCAAGTGCTAGAATTAAAGGTGTGCACCACCACGCCCGGCATCCTTCAACATTTTTTAAGTCACTAAAGACTAAGTCCTCATTTTCTCCAATCTACCTGCTAGAGTAAATCCAAGAAGACAAATAAAAACAGCTAATTCAGTTACCAGAATAAAGAATACTCGGTCTGTCAGTACGTAAACAAAGGTTCTTTTTTATGATTTTATCCTGCCTTCTTTTGGCTCAACGTTGTATCTCACCTGTACCAACACCACCCTAATTGTAGGCACTTACACATGGCTTTTGATCACTTGAAATATCTCCAGTCTAAATCAGAATATTGTGTAAGTACAATGTCTCACCATTTTTATACAAGTTGATATATCAATCTCTAGGATACTTTGGATTAAGTAAAATTCATCTGTCACTTTTCAGTGTTTTAAAATCATTTTAAGTAGCAGGAGGTCAGCAATGTTCTAGGCACATGCTAGCAGTGAATGTGGCTGAAATGATTTCAGTATAACTGGCTCAGTATAATTAGGATATTTCCCCTAATTATGGAAGATTGGGTTCTGCTACCTATGATGCACTGTTACACACACTCACTTCCATGACGGGACTATTTCACTACCTATTTATTCTCCATTCTACCTGGATGAAAGTTTCTTGAGAACACAGATCAGACCTTTAGAAGAAAAAAAAAACAGCCAGGCATGGTGGCGCACGCCTTTAATCCTAGCACTCGGGAGGCAGAGGCAGGCAGATCTCTGTGAATTCAAGGCCAGCCTGGTCTACAGAGTGAGTTCCAGGCCAGCTGGGGCTACAGGGAGACCCTGTCTCAACAACAACAACGACAACAAAAATGTCTCTGTAGAACTGAAGCTGATTTCAGTTTCTGAATCGTCTTTCCTATACACTACTATATTACTGTTTAAGATTTGTCCTTACTTTAGCACTCACTTTTATCTTTGATAATTCTAGGATATAGCAAGTACAAGTATGCCTCAAATACAAACAGGAGTTATGATGGATGACCTCCTAATATACTCACTGAGAAAGGAAAATATTAAAATCAAAGGATACCTAGCACACCTAACCTACTGAAGCTCATGTCTCAGAAACACAGTGCACCATAGGAGACTTGCTGCTTAACCTCGTGATTGCATTGCTCACTGGAAGCTGTGGCTAAGACTACTAGGCTACTAAGACTACTAGGAGCCTGGAAGAATATCAAAGTTTAAGGGCTACAGTGATGGCTGAGTTAAGAGAGCTTCCTGCTTTTCCAGAGGACCAGAGTTCAGTTCCCAGTACCCACATCGGGCTACTCACAACTGCTTGTAAGTCCAGCTCCAGGAGATCCAACACCCTCTTCTGACCTCTGAGGATGCACACATGCACACCCACCCATAACTAAAAAATTAAAATAAACCTTTTTTTACAAATCATAGTTCAAAGTCTGAAAAAAAAATTATGGGTATTGTTTTTGCATCACTGTAAAGTCAGAAAAATCAAAACTTAAAGAGGCTGGGGATGGAGCTCAGTGGGAAGACCTGTCCAGCACGGCAGGACCCTGAGTGTGACAGCCAGCACCACACACACGGACAAGCACCACAAAATCACACGTCCAAACATTCATAAACTGAAAACGGTCTGTACTCAATAAACACTGTCAAATGAAAGAGAATATGCAAATTTAATGAGTTCATGGGGACTATCACACAGAATTCTTAGATTACAATGATAAAGGTTACAGGCAATAATAAATTATATCCTTCCTTACAGGACTTTCAAAAGCACAAAGAAAAGAAAAATGATAATTTTTGAAGCTCCGACTTATTACAGAAAAGTAAAGAATATGAAAGTCTAAGCTACTGTTCTTACCTGAAGTCAAATTCCTAGCCGTGGTTTGTGACTTCTGCATTTCAGTAGATTTAAAATTGAGGTCATCCTGCATCATCTTTAGCTCTTGATTGGTGATAGAGGATATCTGTTTCATACGATTTATATTCTATATTGGCAGAAAAATAAATAGAAAAAAATCTACTACTTTAGCTTTCTCATAAAAGCCACCGGAAAATACAAAGGCCAACATGATTTAAAAAAAAAAAAAAAAACTGTATTAAAAAAACTAAAAAAAAAAAACTATTATTCAATTTTGGTGTTTTATAGAATACAGTAGGATTCAAAGTCATGTTTTCTCATAAATCAACTCATAATTTTTTTTTGGTCTTTTTGAGACAGGGTCTCCCGATAGCCCCAGCCGGCTTGGAACTCCCTATGTAGACCAGGCTGGCCTTGAACTCATCCTGTCTCTGCCTCCAAAGCACTGTGATTAAAGGCATGCGGCACCACAACTTGACAGTTTTAAGAACTGAATGCAGATTTGAACACTGAGAACACTGAACAGGGATAAGACATTGTCCTCCTCCAGCATCACACAAAGAAGATGCTCAGACATTTCTGATGATTCAAGATGTCCACTGAATGCAGATTTGAACACTGAAAACACTAAACAGGGATAAGACATTGTCCTCCTTCAGCATCACACAAAGAAGATGCTCAGACATTTCTGATGATTCAAGATGTCCATTGAGAACATCTAGAAGATAAGAGTCTTTAAAATACTAATTATGCTAGGCCATCTCTCCAGACCCGGGTTCGATCCCCAGCACCCACATGGCGGCTGAGAACCATCTTTAACTCCAGTTCCAGGGGAATCCGACACCCTCTTCTGACCTCTGTGGCACTGCACAACACAGGTACACAAACCTACATGTAGACAGTACATTTATACACATAAAAATAAATAAATAAAATAAAATAATTAAAAAATACCAATTACGGTACAGAACATCTTTTTTTTTCAGAACATCTTCTAAAATAATGCCTAAGTTTTCAAATTTCCTGAGTAAAGTTCAAATAAAGTAGCAATGGAAGAAAATCTTAAAACTTATTCTAATGAGGGCTGGAAGCTGTACTTACAGAAGACCGACCTGGGTTCAATTCCCAGCACCTGCATGGCAGCTACCAACCATCCATAACTCCAGTTTCGGAGGAATCCGATGCTACCTTCTGACTCTGAGGGCATTGTACAACATGGGTGCTCTTACACACATGCAGGCAATACACTCACACATATAAAATAGAACTTTCTTCTGATGAAAGCCTCGTTTACTGCTGAGTACTGTTACACATGCCATCCTTTCCCCAGTGTCCTAAATAGCTAGGACTTTGCTCTAAAGATACAAATGAATAGTCTGAAGACAATTTAAAGGAAATAGTTTAAGTGGGAAAACATGGCTAGTGTGTTGTGTTTGTGAAGTGAGAACAGCAACACAAGCGCATGGATTTACCCGACTACAGTGCTCCAGGACTGCAACAATGCCGGCCTCGACCTGTGCTTTCCGCTCCAGTTCCTGACTCTTCATTTCCTCGAAGGTCGCTATAAAAGCTGCCAATTCAAAAACATGAGAAGAGAGGTAATTGTTGATATAGTTAACACTGCATACTATGTTTTAGGACTTCAGGCTATTTTCTAGAAATTCAAAGCAAATATAAATTTTAAACTGTTAATTAACCTATTCTACATACTTTCAAACACTTAAGACTATCATGACTTGATATGAGTAAATTAGAAAGTTACATAGGATCAAAAGAAACAGTTACTATCACAGAGATCAGAAATGTATTGTTTTTATACAGAATCTCCTTCAGCCACTGGTTTCATTGCTAAAATTAGTATCACTAAATACCCATTTTATCTGAAAATGCCTTTTCATCAATCAAATGTCTTAATCTCAAAATAAATGTAGTCAATTAATCATATTAATAAATATTATAAGATGTTATCCTTTTCTCTAACACAGAACTAGTATATAGTTTTGTGCTTATTTGTATTCAAGCATTACCATAACACTTCCAAAAGTACAAAATGTAGTTAAAAATTTTACTCTTGGCATGAGAAGAACAAAGAGGCATGTATTCTATATCATGTGTTAACACTGTAATTTTTCTCTATTAATACTTTCTTTTGGAGGAGGTGGGATTAAGATATGTTCTCCCAGTAGCCCCAGCCTGCCTAAAACTTCTATGTAGACCAGCTGGCCTCATACTCACAGAGATCTGCTTGCCTCTGTCTCCTGAGTGCTGGAATTAAAGACGTGTCACCATACCCAATTATTATTACATATTTTGCAGCACAATGGTATATGTTTTTATTAATTTCTAAAAACCATACTCATTTTTATATAGCAATACAATTTACATATGAAATAATACTATAATAGGATGATTTGATGTAATCTTATTTTTTTAATATTTTATTATTTTTATTTTATGTGTATGAGTGTATTGCCTGAGTGTGTAGAAAATGCACCTGTGTCATGCAATGCCCATGGAAGTCAGAAGAGAGCATCAGATCCCCTGGAACTAGAGTTACAGATGGTTTTTAGCTGCTATGTGGGTGCTGGAAATTGAACCAGGTCCTCTGCAAGAGCAGTCAGTGCTTAACCACTGAGCCATCTTTCCAGCCCCAATTTGATGCAGTTTTAAACAGAAGAAAAAAGAGAAAATTTTCAGGTCACAGAACTCCCCTCAGAACAAATTTTTAAAAATCATTGTTTCTAAGTGGGTTAATACAACAAATGTATTCAGAGACTAATGTCTAATGCCTACTGCACTAATGGTCAATGGAATTTCAAAAGGCCCAACTTTCACAATTACTGCCTCAAAGGAGTAACACAGGTTGGATGCTTTTGAAATGTAAAAATGAGGGCTGGAGCGATGGCCTAGCGGTTAAGAGCGCGGACCGCTCTTGCAGAGGACCCGGGTTCGATCCCCAGCATCCACATGGCGGCCGAGAGCCGTCTGAAACTCCAATTCCAGGAGAACTCCAGTTCCAGGGGAGTCCGACGCCCTCTTCTGACCTCCGCGGCGTTGCACGTCACGGGTGCACAGACTTGCATGCAAAACAATACATTCATACACATACGGAAATAAATAAAAAATTAAAAAAAAATGATTCTTGCTACTACAATACACAGAAAGTTTAATTCATAAGTCCACCATGAAAACTAGAAAAACATAGCTTTATGTCCTGTTTCTTGACTCACACAGCATTTATCTATGTCTGTCATTCCTCTTCACTTTAACATTACCCTGTTTGGGTCTAAAAACAACATATAAGAAATGGAACTCTTGATATATACTAACAATGAACTCTAAGAGAGAAAACACTAGGAAAAATATCCCACCAACACCCCCCCCAAAAAATGATAGGAATAAACCTAACCAAAGTGAAAGACATTTACAATGAAAACATCAAGACCCCAAAAGGAAATCAAAGAAGACCCTAGACAATGGACTTTACATACTCCTTGAACAGCAGAATTAACATCATGAAAATGGCTATAAAACCAAAATTAACCAATGGATTCAAAGCAAAACTCCTCAAAATTTCTGTTGTACTTCATAGATCTAGAGGAAAAAAATTCAAGAAGTCATATGGAACTACAAAAGACCATGAATAGCCAAAGCAATTCTAAGGGGAATGAGCACAGCTGGAGGAATCACAATACCTGACCTCGAATTACATCCAAGCTACAGGACTGGCCTCACAATGCAGGCCAACCCTCTTCTCAAAGGAGGGGAGCCAACTTGGCAGAATTGTGCTGTGAGGTCACCGACACAGCTCCAATTTGTCTCATCACTGAATATTTACAAAATGGCTTAATTACTGTCAGGAATACTATATAATTATTTTTTTTTAATCTTTTCGAGACAGGGTCTCCCTGTAGCCCCAGCTGTCCTGGAATTCACTCTGTAGACCAGGCTGGCCTTGAACTCACAAAGATCCATCTGCCTCTGCCTCCCAAGTGCTAGGATTAAAGGCATATGCCACCATGCCCAGCTACTATATAATTCTAAGATATAGACATTTCTAAGTTATTAACAAATACAATGAATTCTTTTCCAAGTATGTGAAATTTCTAAGAGCAAAATACTTGACTTAGTTTATTTGTATAGTTATGCAGAATATAAATTTCATTTGCTCAGTGTTTCTAAGAAAAACAAAACAATGGGGCTGGAGAGATGGCCTAGTGGTTAAGAGCACCAAATGCTCTTGCAGAGGACCCAGGTTCGATCCCCAGCACCCACATGGTGGCTGAGAACCGTCTGAAGCTCCAATTCCAGGAGAACTCCAGTGCCAGGGGAATCCGAGACCCTCTTCTGACGGCGTTGTCCATGGCGTTGCACGACACAGGTGCACAAACCTACATGCAGACAGTACATTCATACACATACAAAAATAAATAAAATTATATATATACATATATATAAAGAAAAACAAAACAAACACATCCAATAGAACAGAACGGTGGACTGGAGGCAAACTGACAAAACCAGGGCAACCCAACTTTTGACAAAAGTGGCAAAACTATGTGATGGAAAAAAGAAGGCCTGTTCAGTAAATGGAGTTACCAAACACCCCACAGAAGAGCGCAAGTAGAGTCCTATATTTCGCACTATACAAAAGTCAACTCTAAATGGATCAAAGATGTTAATTTAAAAACTGAAATGCTAAAAATCCTGGAGAGAAACACAACCATACTCTTCAAGATACTGAGGTAGGCAAGAGCTTTCTGAACAGAACTCCAATAACATAAGAACTGGCCCCAAGAATCAACAGGTGGAGATACATGAAATTAGTTCCTGCACAGCAAAAGAAACTATCAGTAGAGCAAACAGCATTCAGACTGGGAGAAAAGCTTTACCAGCTACACTACAGAGTGGGCTATATCCAGAATTTACAAAGAACTACAAAAGTCAGATGTCCATCAGCAATGAATGAACAATGAAAGCAGAACACAATGGAACTTTATTCAGCTGCAAAGAAAAATGAAATCATAAAACTTTCAGGAAAATGGATGGACTGGAAAATATAATATTAAGTACAGTGACCCAAACTCAGAAGGAAAGAAAACACTTGTCCTCCTCACATGCAGCTCCTACCCTATAATGTATACATGTAAATGGATGTGTGGGAAAAGGCCAAATATGTAGAAAGGAGACTGAGAGAGGGTAGTATTAGTTGATGAGGCAGAAAAAGGACACATGAGCAGTCTTCGTAGGCGCAGACCACATTTTTTAAAAAGCTGATTTCTTAATGTTCTGTGTCAACATGTAATTACAGATCTTAGTTATAAATATCCTATATCTCTTCTGCATTAATCACATAGGAAGTGATCACATGATCTTTTTATACATATAAATAAGTGAGCACTGTCTTTCAAAGGTTATTTTGCTAGGAAAACAAACTACAAGAAGCCCTTTGGAAGGCACTTTGGAGAAGTCACCAGTAATTTCACAGTTCTGTAATACAGGAATTCTTTCCATTCATGTTAGAAGCCACACTTCCATCATGGCGCTGTGACCATCACCTCTTGATGACATACTCACTCCTTTACCAAAGGAACTGTTGTTATTTAACAAATGGATTAATTTTAGGTAATTTTGGCATTTGCCAAAATTGGGAAGAAATCTTAGGTTACTGTGAAATCAGAGTTGGCAAATACTATTTCATAGTATTCCCCTATGAAGGAACTGCCACCAGACACATAAAACTTCAGATCCTAGCAAAAGACCAGGGAAAAAGAAACCAAAAACAGATGATATATACCAACTGAAAAATCCTTATAGATGTACATTATTTTGTGTTAAGATCCATATGTGTTAATCCATTGTATTTTAATAAGTGAATGAAAAACGTCCAGAGCAAATAAAAATAATAATGTACTAAAAAGCTAGAAAATAAACTGAAAGATATTAAAAGTGGACACAGTGAAGAATGTAAAAGAAAACACTCAACACCTACTCAATAAGCAGTCTAGGCCAGGCATGGCATGGCATAGTTGTAATTCTAGTACTCAGGAGGCTCAGGCAGGAGTTCATTGCCAGCCAGGCCAGCTGGGAATGCATTAAAAGAGCCCATTTAAGAAGGAAAGCAGGAGTAGAGAACACTGGCTGTTCTTGGAGAGGATCTGGGTTTGGTTCCCAGCAGCCATATGGCAGCTAACACCTGTCTATAACTCCAGTTCCAGGGGATCTGATACCCTCTTCTGATCTCCGTGGGTACTGCATGACATGGGTACATGTACATACAAGCAGGCAATACACTTATACACATAAAATAAAAATAGCAATAACAAATATTTTAAAAATAAAAAGAAACTGGGCGTAGTGGTGCACAGCTTTAATCCCAGCACTTGGGAGGCAGAGGCAAGTGAGTTCAAGGCCAGCTTGGTCTACATAGTGAGTTCTAGGCCAGCTGGAGCTGGAGGGAAGACCCTGCCTCAAAAAAAAAAAATAAATAAATAAAATTAAATAACAAAATAAAAAGGAAGGTGGTGGCTGGAGAGATGGCTCAGAGGTTAAGAACACTAGCTGCTCTTACAGCAAAGGACTTGGGTTCCATTGCCAGCACCCACATACCAGCTAACAATCATCCCTAACTCCAGTTCCAGGGGATCTGACATTGTCTGCTGGCCTCTGTGGGTTTGGCATATACATGGTACACTTATATACATGAAGGCAAAACACTCATAAAATAAAAATAAATAAAATTTTAGAAAGAGCTGGAAAAAAGGAAAGAACAAAAGAAGGAAAGAAGGAAGGAAAGAAGTCTACAGTCCTAACCTTTAGAATTTATCACCATTATATAAATATTAATACATATTATTTATACATACCTTTTCAGGATTTTTTTTTTTTTTTTTTTTTTTTTTTGGTATTTTTTGAGACAGGGTCTCCCTTTAAATCCCAGCTGGCCTGGAGCTCACTCTGTAGACTAGGCTGGCCTTGAACTCACAGAGATCTCCCTGCCTCTGCCTCCTGAGTGCTAGGATTAAAGGCATGCGCCACCATACCCGGCTAGGATTTTTCTACCTAACCCTAAATTATTATGGAAATTTGGTCTTCAACACACAATGCCTTGAATGTCCATAGTTTTTATTTATAATTATTACCATTACAACCATTACCCAAAACAAGAACTCTGACTTAGTATAATGAGAAATCTGAAAATATATTTCCTAAGATCATCACTTACCATCCATATTTTCTTCCCTTTTTTTAAGTTCCTTGTATTTCTGATTCATTTCACCTATAAGAAATACAAAGCAACATTCATTTTTAAAATTCCAGTCATAATATTCTAAATTAGAAATATTTCTTGAGTTCTCTTTATATTATTCATCACTGAATATTTTGATATTCAGTATCTTATTAAATTGGTTTTTTTTTTTTTTTTGGTCTTTTTGATACAGAGTACCCCTGTAGCCCCAGCTGTCCTGGAACTCATTACATAGACCAGTCTGGCCTTGAATTCACAGAGATCCATGCCTCTGCCTCCTGAAAGTTGGGATTACAGGTGTTTGTTTTTTGAGACAGGGACTCAGAATATAGTCCTAATTGGCCTAGACCTAGCTCTGTAGAGCAAGCTGGCCTCACACTCAGAAATCTACCTGCCTCTGCATCTGAAGCATGAGGATTAAAGGTTTGTACCACCACACCCAGCCCTAAGCTTACAAAGCCTTTTTTTTTTTTCAAATATTTTTATCGGGCATGGTGGTGCAAACCTTTAATTCAGCACTTGGGAGGCAGAGGCAGGTGAATTTCTGTAAATTGAAGAGGCCAACTGGGGCTACAGGAAGATCCTGTCTCAAAAGGACCCAAAATTTTTTTTAATTAAATTTTTGTGGATTTCATAAAATAATTTTTTTTGGAGACAGGGTTTCCCTTTAGTCCCAGCTGGTCTGGAGCTCACTATGTAGACCAGGCTGGCCTTGAACTCACAGAGATCTGCCTACCTCTGCCTCCCAAGTGCTGGGACTAAAGGCGTGTGCCACCATGCCCAGCCTAAACTGGTTCTTAGCCACCATGTGGGTGCTGAGAATCAAACCTGGGTCCACTGCTAGAGCAGTCAGTGCTCTTAACCGCTGAGCCATCTCTCCAGCCCCCAAATAATTCTTTTCTTATTTTTTTTTCCAAAATAATTCTTAATCATGTGCAGTCGTCCTTCCCTATCTGTACCACCCCCATGACCCACCAACAGGCCTTCATGCATTTTACCATATGTGTTAAGGCCTATTTAGTGAAGTTCGTACACCCAGATGTCCTTCAGTGTGAATTCATCCCCCCTGGAGCCTATTTAGCCTGTCTAGAGTCACTCACTTAAAAAACATCAGCCGTGATGCCGGGTATGGTGGCGTCACAGCTGATATTTAATCCCAGTGCTAGGTGTTAGGCAGGGCCTGGGCTTGGAGATCTAAAGATGGCACCTACCACCCTTCTCTTCCGGTCAAAAGCCTTGCCTCATCTCAGGCTTCCTGAGGTCACCAGTCACAATGAGAGCACAGCCTAAGACCATATATGGTTACATTCCAGCTTCGTGACCAACACTAAAGACCCATTTTGTCCTCTCCCACTGCACCAATTTTGCCCTTACAAGTACATGCTTTGTCTCACCACCATTACCTCATCTTCCTCTACCCAGAACTTATAAAAGCCCTCAGCCCCAGGCCAAGTGCATGACTGCCCTGGCCTCCCTCTCTGAAACTGGTGGACACGCGGTTTGATCTGGCCTGTTTTGCATGGGGGGGGGGGGAGAAAGCCTTTCACTGGGGAGGCAGCAGGCTGAGAGTTCAAGGCCAGCCTGGTGTACACAGCAAGTTCCAGGCCAGCTGGGGCTACAGGGAGACCCTGTCTCAAAAAGACTGGGGAAAAAAAACCAAAAAACACAACTCTTGGTCACTTCCTTAAAGAAGATCTATGCTCCTTCACCCCACAGTGATCACAGCCGATAGAAGATCTATGCTCCTTCACCCCACAGTGATCATGGCCAATAGAAGATCTATGCTCCTTCACCCCACAGTGATCACAGCCGATAGAAGATCTATGCTCCTTCACCCCACAGTGATCATGGCCGATAGAAGATCTATGCTCCTTCACCCCACAGTGATCATGGCCAATAGAAGATCTATGCTCCTTCACCCCACAGTGATCATGGCCGATAGAAGATCTATGCTCCTTCACCCCACAGTGATCATGGCCGATAGTTCTTCAGCTAGAGTTAGGGCCTGCTGTTCATTTCCCTCCTTCTATGCTGGGTTTTTTTCCTGACCGAGTCAGCATGTGTCTGTGCATGCTATCAGCATTGTTTCAAGTTCATATGAGCAAGTTCCCAGAGGCCTGAAAGCTTCTATTTCCTTAGGTTCGTACACCAACCCTGGCTCTTACAATCTTTCCTTCACCCAGCAGTGATCAGCCAAAGTTGTGGAGTCCTGCATGTACTGATCAGCCATGTAGTGATCAGCCAAAGTTGTGGAGTTGGCATGGGACTTGTGCATGCTTTCACCATTGTTGCAAGTTCACAGAGGCCTGAAATCCTGTTTCATGCACCAACCCTGGCTCTTATATTCTTTCCCTTACCTAGAAGTGATGACAGGAAAGTGTGGAGTTCTGCCCATTTCCCCAGTTCTATACTGGTTTTGCCTGTTAGCATGGGTTTTGTGCATGCTATCATCATTGCTGTAAGTTCATACATACAAGGTCCCAGGAGTTTGTAAGACTCTATTTCCATATGGTCATGCACCTCCTCCCTGGCTCTTACAATCTTTCTGCCCCCTCTTCTGCAATGGTCCCTGAGCCCTGGGTGGGTGATAGTTAGAGTCCTGCCCAGCGGCTCACACTCTGCAGTCTCTTATTCTCTGTCTTACACAGTCTTTTAAAGCAGCTATGTATTTGGGGAGAAACAACCGCCTAGCTAGAAAGGACTGATAGGCTTTCCATTCTAAATTTGAGGTTACTCAACCTATATATAAACACTACTGGTGACAGGAAAGAGAAGTTCTCAAGAAAGTCCAAATTTTATCTCTGCACAGTTCACAAACAGCAAAATAGCAGAAATTTCTTAATTCACAGAGCTAAACTTAGGGATTTAACAAATTACTAAAATGTACAGCACCAAGTAGAGAAAGTAGGATAAATCTGCACTTGTTTCAGACCAGTGTCATCATCCCACTCGATTGGTTCTTAGCTTTCTGGAGAAATAAGGAAGCTCACTGACATCCAGCAAGGATGGAAAGAGTGACGGGCTAGATAATCCTAAAGGGATTCCAACTTAGGAGCAGGCATCTACAGGGACCTTTAGGAGCGAGATTAAAAAAAAAAATGGCACCAACAGTTAAGAGTCCAGACAGTAAAACAATAATTAATCTGTGTTCTTTCACTGTCTTCCTATAAGATACAGAAAATTCTATAGATCTAACTAATGCATCAATCAAGTTAGAAAAAAAGAGTTAAGTGGCAGATGTAGAGTTCTAATTGTGGGGAGGTATGCAGGTATGGACCTCACTTGTGTGCATGTATTATATATTATACCTGCCATTTACTTATCTTACCAGTACTTTTTTGGGGGGGAGGATCTTTTTGAGATAGGTGCTCCCTGTAGTCCCAGCTGGCCTGGAACTCACTCTGTAGACCAGGGTGGCTTTGAGTTCACAAAGATCCACCTGCCTCTGCCTCCCAAGTGCTAGTATTAAAGGCATGCGTCACCATGGCAGGCTTCAACTAGTACATTTTTTTTAATTCGGAGCAAATAATTTATATGACATATGATCTAGAATCCAGGTAATTGTGGTGTGCATGTAAATGGCAGTATCAGGAAGTACTAGCTAGAAACCTCCAAACTTGCCAGGGCCTAGTCTTCTAACAAAGTTACAGTTCCCTTATCTAAGTTCTATTTTTAAGACTAATCAAGGCATAAACAGATTACAAGGAAAGTCTGGATTCTGTGCTATATTAAGAAATTACCACCTTATCTTTCTTTCTCTAAATCAAAGGGAATTCCCTACTCATTCTGTTTATACTTTCTTATCTCACTTTTCATGCTCATGACAGCCCTCCTATTCCAGACTTTTCCTATGAGACTGCTCTCATCAAGATTACATGCCTACATACATGCCCAGTCCAAAGAGCAGTTTCAGTTTTTCTCTCTCTCTGATCTGCCACAAAATACATTCTTTTGACACATTTTATTTATTTTTTTCATTTTTTTTTTTTCATTTTTTAACAATAAGTAATAATTTATGAGTACAAGCATCCTTCATGTAAAACTAATTTGCAAGCAGTTGTGTCCAAACCCACACAGCCCATGGGTCCCACCATCCAGCTGGGGGGGGCTTGTATGTTCAATCAAGTTGATCAGATGAGTGTCCAGACTATATTGCTGTAGTTTCGTCATTCACCCCAATCGCAGCCCTTACATTCTACCACGCCCCCTCTTCCGCAGATTGTTCCCTAGGCTTAGAAAAGGGGCACAGGTGGACGGGAAGCAAAACAGTCTTCTTTCTCTAGAGCTGTTGTCTTGGTCTCTGGTCAATTCTGGCTGTTTCCTTTCATGGGCTGACAGTTTGTCCAGGAATAACCTTTCAATCCTACTAATGAAGCACAAGCAATTAGATATATAGGTATTTAAACAGTACTAATTGTTATGGTAGGTTACTTTGGTATAGACACAGATGTTTGGATGGTATGTTAATCCATGAATTACGTTTTTTTCCTGTAAAATATGACAGGGTCTTACTGTGGCTTATAACATCTCCTAACTACTAGAGGATGTAAGCTTGTGGCATCAGCCATGGGTTATTCCTCCAAGGAGAGAGCTAATAGCCAATTAGATTTGGGATATACAGACATGTGGCTGCCACTGCTGCACGGTATTTCTAGGCATGTGAGGTGTAGCTGGTGCTGGCGGAGGAGTCTTGCTTCACTCAAGGAGACCTATATTTGCTTTATTGGTTTAGTGGCCTTTGGTAACACTCTCTGGTATTCCAGAGACCAACTGTACACTTGCAAGTGTGGTCTCAATGCATCTTTCCCATGCTTACATCAGGTCTTCGACAGCAGGGCCTTATCGCCTCTCTTCTTGCAGGTACCCCAGTTTAGAGGCAAGAAGCCTTTACTTTTTGGGGGGGGGGGGGGCTTGGATCCCTTGGCCAACAGCTCCTTGGTAGAATAATCCATTGCTGATATCAGAGCTCTCCTGTATTAACATATTTTGCTTAAGTGCATAGCTTAAGGAGACTTTAGTATTATATTTGGCATATTTTTAATGTATGCTTTTGCATTGCATAAGTGGGATCAGTTCTCATTTTTCTTATTTTCAGATCATTCTATCTTCTCATGGATTCCTCTTCTGAGTTCTCTTCTTGACTTTACATTACTGTGTGTGTGTGTGTGTGTGTGTGTATAAATGCATGAGTGTCACAGGGCACGGTGGAAGTTGGAAGACAACTTGCAGGAGTTAGCTCTCTTTCTTTACCATATGGGATTCAAAGATCAACCTCAGGTCACCACACTTGGTGGTGCGTACTTATACCCACTGAGCCACACTCGGGTCACCACACTTGGTGGTGCATACTTTTACCCATTGAGCCACACTCAGGTCACCACACTTGGTGGTGCATACTTTTACCCACTGAGCCACACTCAGGTCACACTTGGTGGTGCGTACTTTTACCCACTGAGCCACACTCAGGTCACCACACTTGGTGATGTGTACTTTTACCCACTGAGCCACACTGCTGGCCCTTAATTGACTGCAGAACTATATTATATTGAAAACAATCTCACTTAGTCCTCTGACTGCAGAACTGTATTTTATTGATAACAATCTCACTTAGTCCTCTAATTGACTGCAGAACTGTATTATATTGATAACAATCTCACTTAGTCCTCTGACTGACTGCAGAACTGTATTATATTGATAACAATCTCACTTAGTCCTCTGACTGCAGAACTGTATTATATTGATAACAATTTCACTTAGTCCTCTGACTGCAGAACTGTATTATATTGATAACAATCTCAGTCCCTAATTGACTGCAGAACTGTATTATATTGATAACAATGTCACTTAGTCCTCTAATTGACTGCAGAATTGTATTATATTGATAACAATCTCAGTCCTCTGACTTAAGAATCCTAATTCCAGCATGCAGGAGGCAGAGGCAGGCAGATTTCTGTGAAATTGAGACCGGTTTAGTTCTAGGTCAGCTGGGATGACAGAGACCCTGTCTCAAAAAAACCGGAACAAAACAAACGAAACCTCTAAATTTGACTGGAAAGTGCTACCAAAAGTACCTGAAGAGAAAATCTACCATGAACCTTACCCAGCTGTGAAACTTGTGTGCTACAACACACAAGATATGCCCACCAATGAATCACAGCATGAATATTCTACAAATAACCAACTATTTTCTATTTGGACTTAAGATACCTGATATTAGTATCAGACCTAGGAATTTGAGGCCATGGGAGAAAGCCTAATACTGTATGTAGTAGAATATTTATATTAGGCTACATATAGCAGTACATATAGTATTCTGCTACATATAGTATTAAAGTGATTTCTGATGACTTATTGTTATACGCATAGATTAATGTATGTTTCAACTCTCACAAGAGCAACACCCTTATACAGAAGATGGTGATTAATACAGAGAACCACAACTAGCTGACATGGAGAGAATATGAGGCTGCTTATCCCTGAATAGGACACGCACATCAAATTTCTGCCTCCCACAGCTCAGGGATCATTGCAGAGCAGGAGAGAACTAGACGAGGTAGAGGACCACAGATAAACAGTTTTCCAGACGCTGGTCCGTTACTTTTATGAACTCACAGCATGGTGACAACATGGACAAGTTCCATGTAAGCTCAAGCCAGACAAAATCTCAGCATAATTATCCCCAGTGTCACCTGAGGAAGTACTAGCAACCAATGACTACTGGGAAGGGGAGATTCAGTCCCATTTAAGAGTGAGACTCGCTGGGCATGGTGGCGCACAGAGGCAGAGGCAGGAGGATCTCTGTGAGTTCAAGGCCAGCCTGGTCTACATAGCCAATTCCAGGACAGCTGGAGCTACAGGGAGATCCTGTCTCAAAAAGAAAAAAGAAAAGTGAGACCCTTAATAGGGTGAGCAGGCTCCAGTGGACAGACCCACACCAAAGGCCACTTGAGGACACAAACCTGACTCTATGGATATATACATTAGAAATTTACAGGAATTTGGTGAAAGGTTAGTAAGGGAGGGTGCAGATGAGGAAGAGCATCTAAATATGATCAAAATATATGAAATTAACGAAAGTTTCAATTAAACATTTTTTAAATTGTATCATAAGTATACAAAATGGACAAAATTCACAAAATTTCAATAATTTTTAAATTATAAAATACAAGCATATAAAAATGGACAATACAAATTTAGAACTTCCCTCTCATAAGGAAGGAAAAATAAAATAGTTACCAGCAGTACCTTTTGACATTGCAACATAATGTTGTCATTTACTAGTGTGATGGGCCTCATTCAGAAGATGCATGCATCCCACAGGCCACAGGGTAAACACAATTGGTTCTATAGACTATTATAAAAGATCCTGTTGCGGTCACAGCATCTCTGGCGTGAAGCTGAGAAGCTGACCTGTGGCAAAGCAGCTGCTCACCATTCTTTTCTGGCAGAAAGCTGAGAAGCCAGCAACAAGCTTCTGGCTATTTCTTTGACTTAAAGCTTCAAAGCTGACCAGTGAACCAGCCACAGGTGGCCGCCTGGCTAACCGGATTTTGACAAGCCAACTGGCCTACCTAGCAATGGCTAGCCAACCAGCCTACTGGCCAATGGGCGGAGGCCGACCAGCGACCAGCTGGGACCAGCCATTGACCTGCCGACTGGCCAACCTGCTGGAACCAGCCATTGACCAGCTGGGACCCGTTGACCAACCGGGACCAGCCCTTGACCAGCAGGGACCAGCTGGGACCAGCTGCTGCACTTGTCTGGCATCCCTGTGAGACCAGTCACAGAATCGAGGCTTTGAGAAGTCCACTAAAGCCTTGAGCCCAGCTATATTTTAGGTTGCCATTCACTTGCTCTGCCGCCATGGCAGATGAATCCAGTGATCCAGCCCTGAGCAGTACCACAGAGGCACAGACGGACCAGGCCCAGGATCCTATAACGTTTGAGGATATTTGCCTGCATTTTACTCCAGAGGAGTTGGAGATACTCAATGACAACCAGAGACGCCTGTACTATGAAGTGATGACATCTCTATCAAGATGTACTCTCCCTGGGAATTCCGGTGTCCAGATTCATTTACGAGGCCTAAGCAGCTCACGACTTCCAGAGAGATCTGCTTAACTTGTCCCAAACCCAGAGAAGCCGGGGGGAACATCCCTGTCTTGCTCCTTCGTGTACAGACATCACGGGAACTGAACCTTCCAGGACACAGTGAGTTGATACAAATATTAGAGGAGCCTGAGCAGGGCGATTTGGTACAAGCGTCAGAAAGGTCTGAGCAGGGCGACTTGGTACAAGCATCAGACAGGTCTGAGCAGGGCGATTTGGTACAAGCATCAGACAGGTCTGAGCAGGGCGATTTGGTACAAGCATCAGACAGGTCTGAGCAGGGCGATTCAGTAAGAGTGTCAGAGAGGCTTTCTCAGGTCTGTCCTTGTTCCTCTAAAGAACACCGATGTCAAATGTATGAGGCAATTGTGAATCAGTTATTACCCCTGGCTGTACAGTGGGGAATACCCACTGGGCAGCGGAGGCAGTATAAATGTAGTTTCTGTGGGAAAGAGTTCTGCTTTGTTCTGTAGCACAATCTTTCCAGGCTCCGTGGGAATGGAAAGGGAACAGGCTGCATAGAGACATAGTGAGGAAATACTGGACCAAAACAAGACCGAAAACCAGCAGGGCAAACTCCAAGTCCAGTAGCTCCATGTGCAACTTCTGGGACTTGACTTCCAAAGGGCTTAGATGGCTCAGCTCTTCCAGCTTTGCTTGCAACATACATCTCTTTCTTAGGCTGGTACCACTTCCTGTATGCAGCTCTCCTTGGCAAATATCTCACAGGTCTGACATCTCGAATGTCTTCTTGGGGTCTCCGCTACCAACCAGGCTTCACATTCACAGCTTCACGCAATGGCCTATCAGGGCCTTCTTTATTCAGGGACGCCCCTGCTGTACTCTGCCTGGCCTCTGTGGCTCTCTGAAACGGTGGAGGAAGAACTGATGACCCCTTCACTCTTGCAAACTTCATGCCTCTAAAGCCAGCACTATGTGAATGAAATTGCTGAATCTTGCTGTAAGTTCGGGATGGACTCTCTCCTACTTTAACCACATTTGCAATTTTTCTCTGCCCTGGACTTGTTGGAGGATTAGCTGGGTGTGGTCTTGCCCTGAAGGTACTGATTCTGTTGTTTACTTGTAAATCTCAAGGCCTCTCCTTAATCACTTTAATCTCACCTTTCCCATTGTTTACTTGTAAATATCTAGGCCTCTCCTTAATCACTTTAGTCTCCTTATGAAAGAGAGCCTCTCCTTCACAAGCCTTGGCCACACCTTTAATCTTCCTAGTGGGGTTTTCAGATCCAAACTGTACATTCTGCATTTCTTTCTGCCCCATCTGCTCTTCACATCGATACACAAAAAGTATATATTAGGGATTCCCCTGACCTAAAGATCCCCAACTCAGAGCTGGAGAGATGGCTAACAATGTCCATAACTCCAGTTCCAGAGGATCTGACACCTCTTCTTGCATGTGTGGACTCTGCATGAATGTGGTGATGTACTTATAGAATGTGATGTACTTATAGAATGTGATGATGTACTTATAGAGTGTGATGATGTACTTATAGAATGTGATGTACTTATAGAATGTGATGCACGGGGCTGGAGAGATGGCCTAGCGGTTAAGAGCGCCGACCGCTCTTGCAGAGGACCCGGGTTCGATCCCCAGCACCCACATGGCGGCCAAGAACCGTCTGAAACTCCAATTCCAGGAGAACTCCAGTTCCAGGGGAATCCAACACCCTCTTCTGACCTCCGCGGCATTGCATGACACGGGTGCACAGACTTGCATGCAGACAGTACATTCATACACATACAGAAATAAATAAAATTAAAAAAAAAAAAAGAATGTGATGCACTTATTGAATGTGATGTACTGACTTATGGAATGTGATGCACTTATAGAATGTGATGCACTTATAGAATGTGATGTACTGATAGAATGTGATCTACTTGTATAATGCAGGCAAAACAATCAGACACATAAAATTTTTTTAAATTTGAAAAATAGTCCCTACTCAGCAAGCCTACTGATTCTGGAGTTGAAAGAGCAACAGTAAACAAAATTAGGAAGACAGAAACAGCAACAACTCAAAACACTACAAGACTTCTACACATGCAGATCCCTTCCCTTCAACACCTGGGCTGCCTCAGTTGGTAGATTTCTTTCCTCTGTTCCTTCTGTGGTAGGGCTTTTTTTATATTCTGATGATTCTATACTCGATGAGTCCTAGTTTGGTATCTTGCAAGAAGATTATTATTTCCCACTTGATATATAACCATTTTCTGTTGTTAATGCAAACTACTATTTTAGCTGCTTTGGGGAGTACACCACACTGTCAGACTGAGATTATTTTAGCCCTCTCCTAACATTTCTAAGTCTTTTACTGAGCCAGGAAAATTTCTGCTGACTTCTAGCTCAATTTCAGTTAGTTTGGGTTTTTTTCTAAATTGTATCTATGTAAATATATTACTTGCATGTATGTAAGTGCATCCATGTTGTGCAATACCCACAGAGATCAGAAGAGTGTATTGGATCCCCTGGAACTGGAGTTACAGATGGTGGAGTTAAGAACAGTTGTTAGCCACCAAGTTGGTGCTGGGATTTGAACCCCGGTCCTCTGCCTGAGCAGCCAGGTTAACTACTGAGCAATCTCTCTAGCCCCTGGATCTTTTTATATTAAGTCTCTCTTCCACCTACTTTTCCTATGTCAATATAGCAGTAAGCAATAAATTTGTATTTCAAATACTTTAAATTGCTATGTTAAAATAAGTATATAGAATTTTCAGCTTTTGGCATCATACAACTTGCAAAACTTTTTTTTAATTTAGCAAAAATGTTTCTTTACAGCTAGGGAAAACTCTAAATACAAGAAGGACTTTAAGACAACAAAAATTCTCAGCCTTCGAAAGGTTAAGCCAGGAGGACAGCTGAGTACAATACTTACCTCGTTGTTGTGATAAAATGCCAGACCAAAGCAATGTAAAGAAGGAAAGATTAAGCCAGGCACCCCTCAGTCTCCACACTCAGGAGGCAGAGACTCTGTGAGTTCAAGGGCAGCCTGGTCTATATGGCGAGCTCCCAGCCAGCTGGGCCTATAGTAAGACCCTGTCTCAAAAAGACCATATATATATATATATGAGAAAAGGAAAGATTTATTGCGGGACAGTTTAAGAGTACAGTGATCCATGGCATGAGTGTGAGGTAGCTGGTCTCGTCATGTCCACAGTCAAGAAGCAAAGACAGATGAAGGTTCATGCTTAGCTCGTTTATTCCTTTTTATGCAGTAGAGGACCCCAGCACATGGGATGGTTCCTTCTGTAGTTAATGTGGGTCTTCCCACCTCAACCTAATCCCTTCACAGGCCTCCCCTAAAAGTTTGTCTCCTAGGTAATTCTACATCTTATCAACAACCAATATTAACAATCACAATGAAGTTTCAAGCCAGACTGGGCTCACTGAGACTGTTTCAAAAAACAAATTCTCGCTGGGCATGATGGCGCAAGCCGGGCGTGGTGGCGCACGCCTTTAATCCTAGCACTTAGGAGGGAGAGGCAGGCGGATCTTTGTGAGTTCAAGGCCAGCCTGGTCTACAGAGTGAGTTCCAGGACAGCTGGGGCTACTGGGAGACCGTCTCAAAAATATAAAAAAAAAAAAAAAATTCTCTAAAATATAAACATTCAATTATCGCTAAAAGACTATCTCTAAAAACAACTATGTAGAAGTCTGTTTCAACAGAGTATTACTTATTTTAGATTCCATATTTAGTAATGCTTGGCATCTACCAATATAATACAAGGCCCCATTTATTTTCTAAAGCAATGTTGTCAAACTTTAGTGTGAATAAAATCATTAGGTTGCTGAAACAAACACAGCCCAATCTTCAGGTTTCAGATTAGTAGGTCTGGGGTAGGCAGAAGTAGGAATTTAAATCCTGGTAAGTTTCAGATAGTGATGACAGTCCAGAGGTAACACAATTCTAATGAAAAACTCAATCTCCAAATTAAAAAAATGATAGCTCTTCCTTCTTTGATGTATACAAAGAATCCACAGGCTAGTAATGGCAGATGCCATTTGAAGAAATAGTGATAGGAAAATGCTTTATAACATATGCTTATGGAAATAAAAATTCTTCAGGTTTCACCTTGTAACTTAATAGCATTTGTGATCATTACTAACAACTAATTTTGAGAACTTTTTAACTGAGTGCTCCTCTGAGTCATACATGTGTTCACGCTTTATCCTCATAATAATCCTGAGTAGTAAAACTCCTATCATCTTCCCCACTTGTTTTTAAAAGCAAAGTTTTGGGCTGGAGAGATGGCCTAGCGATTAAGAGCACTGACTGCTCTTGCAGAGGACCCGAGTTCGATCCCCAGCACCCACGTGGCGGCTGAGAACTGTCTGTAACTCCAATTCCAGGAGAACTCCAGTTCAAGGGGAATCCGTGGCCCTCTTCTGGCCTCCACGGCATTGCACGACACAGGTGCACCAACCTATATGCAGACAGTACATTCATACACATAAAAAATAAATAAAAGTAAAAAAAAATTTAAGGCAAAGTTTTGTTTTGTGGCTCAGGCTGGCCTGGAACTGGCCCATGTACCCAAGGCTGGCCTCAAACTCACAGTCTTTCTCCTTCAGCCTTCTGGGTGATGAGCTTATAAGCACCCAGCAACACACACAGTTCTTATTGCCCTGTTAAAGAGGAAGAGAATGAACTAGGGAGATAGACCTGAGGTTTTATAAAAGCACTTGCTGCATAAGCCCAACTTAATAACCAGAACCCGCAAGAGAAATCCTGAAAGCTGTCCTCAGATATCCACAGCCACCCTGCAGCACGCACTCACCTGCATTCACTACCCCCCATATCCTCACTCCCCCAACTGTCTCTCTCTGTCTCTCTGTCTCTGTCTCTCTGTCTCTCTCTCTCTCTCTCTCTCTCTCTCACACACACACACACACACACACACACGCACTACAATAATAAAATTAGTAAGATTAAATTCTAAAGAAAGATGAGGAAAGTAAAGTTTGAAAGGGAGCTAAAAATAAATAAATAAATAAATGGAAGGAAGGAAGGAAGGAAGGAAGGAAGGAAGGAAGGAAGGAAGGAAGGAAGGAAGGAAGGAAGGAAGGAAGGGGGCCGGGCGTGGTGGTGCACGCCTTTAATCTTAGCACTTGGGAGGTTGAGGCAGGTGGATCTGTGAGTTCAAGGCCAGCCTGGTCTACAGAGTGAGTTCCAGGACAGCTGGGGCTACAGGGAGAGCCTGTTTCAAAAAGACCAAAAATAATAATAATAATAATAAAAAGAAAGGGGGCTAAACATGGTGGTACAAACCTTTAATCCCCACTCTCGGGAGGCAGAGGTGGGACGATATCTGTGAGATTAAAGCCACCTGGTCTCCATGGTGAGCTCCAGGCCATCTGTGGCTACAGGGAGACTGTCTCGAAAAGACCAAAAAGAGATAGATAGGTAGATAGATAGATAGATAGATAGATAGATAGATAGATAGATAGGCTAAACAGCATTTCCAAGATCAAACAGGCAAAGCAAGACTGTATAGATTCATGTCAAGGCATTTTTAGTTGCAGGAAACAACTATTATGTCTTAAGCTTTTTTTAATTTTACCTGATAAACTAACAAAAGCACTCTATAATGATTCTTGAAAGATTCATATAAATTATGCAGTAAATTATAATTCTTTCACAAGGTTGGGCAGTGATCTAGAGTTCCTATACACTTCATGCATAACTCTATTCTGATCTATCACAGTGCCATAATCAGATATTTGTGTCTGTGATATATTAATAATCACACCATGATACCATGCTATCCTATCCAAATTTTGGGAAATACTAGATTGTACCAATAAAGACATAATTTTTAGTAACTATGCTTCTTGGAAAAGTATATAACTTTTCTGTATCTACAGATTCTTAGAAAATTAGGCCCATTGTACAGATCTCAATGAAACCACACATTTAGGCCTTTGGGAACAATAAAAAAATAACTGTCAAGAGTCACAAGTCAGAGTAGCTAACAAAAACTTCCACATACTGTTTGTTTATAGTAAAATAGCTCAACCTTTTTTGAGAAATTTAAAAACATAAAATGTCATATATACTAGTCTAGTTAAAATTTCACCTGCAGAAATTCTATAGAGTACATGTTAATAAAGATGAATGCACAAGGATCCTTACTGCATCACTCCTCTTGTTAATTAATGTCAATGTTGAGACATCCACAACCTGGATGGCAACTGACGTCTGTCACAAGTGCTTAATATGCAGCAGGTACCATTCTTAAGCCTTGAGCTCCTAAGAGTGACCACTATGCTATGCCACTCAGAATGAAGCCCACATCTTCATGTGTGCTAATGCGCATTATACACAGGTGCTGTGGTGTGAGTAGGAACTGTCCTCCAGAGGCTCGTGTGTCTCAACACTTGGTCGCCACCTGGAGGCACTGTTTGGAGAGTTGTGGCACTTGGGAGGAACTTCAGCCTTGAGTTAGCAATGGGTAAAGCTGAAAAATCACATGATGTCAAAAGACCCAGTAATTTTCCATTGAAGCTCCTATTTCATGAACGGCTTGGACATGTGTTAAGATAAACTATTCTTTTTTAATATATTTTTTATTGTTATTAAACTTTTTCATATATCATTTCTCAATCCAATGTAGATGCATTTCCCTTTCCATGTCCCCCCACCCCACCAGAGTTCATGCACTCTGCCATACATATCTTGCATCTTTTTTTGAGTCTTTCCAGAGCTTTTTTCAAAGCAGAGGATTACTGTTTGAGGGAGAACTTCACTGTTTTTCAGTCAGTTTTTTGTTGTTGTTTTTTGTTTTGTCCCAGTTCTTTTGTTGTTGTTGTTCCCTCTAACTTGTATTGCTTCAATGTATATATGCATATATATATATATATATATATACACACACACACACACACCTCACCTATACTAAAATTATGTCATCTAAAAACAAACTATGTTATTTCCAAAAAGATAAACCATTCTTACAAGAAGTTATTAATTTAAAAGACTAAAGAGAAAAATAAAGGCCTGGTCTGTGACTAGGTTGACCAAGAAATGCTACTTCAAGGGACCAAAGTACAAAATATAAGCTCAAGTATAAATTTGTAGTAAAAACAAAATATGTCTTAGCAATTACATTCTCAAAAGCATGAGGTTCTGGTTTCTAACACCAGGTGGCAAAAAGAAAAAAAGACAGGCTAGGAGATATAAACCTTGATAGAAAAGGCTTATCATTAAAATAATACTCTATTTTGTAGTCTGCCTTAATCATAACAATGTTTTTTCTATGACTTTCTTTGTTCAAAAAGAATTAACATATTAAAAAGTAATAAATTGGTTCATACCTAAAAGCCCAGCATTTGGGAGCTTGAGGTAGCAGGATTGCCATGAATTTGAGACCTTGTTACAAAAAAAAGCAATAATTAAGGACATATTCTCTAATTTTGGCATGAACCCCATTGTTCCAAATGAAGGCATCATGAGCATCTCGGAGGAGTGTTTGCTCAGGACCACCGGCATTTGTCCTTGGGGAGGCAGAGGTCTGCAGCACCCCTGCCTGCGTGGTGCTGTCCTGCTGATGTGCTAGGCTAGTAATATTTTGGTGTAAAATATATATGTTTGTGACTGTAACCATTTGTATGAATTATTTTAAAGAAATAAAAATCCCAGAAAGAGGAAAAAAAGGGATATATTTAATTGGTGGTTCAAGCTGTTCTAACCTATTCAAGGACAACACTTTCCTTGGCCCTAAACTCACAAGCTTTTCTGGAGAAAGAGCAAGTTTTCAAAACTTTCTGTTCTTTGCTCATAATTCTCACTGTAAACTTGGCTAAAGCAACTGGCATGACCCATACCACTACTGCCTGAATGGTGAGCTCTCTTGAAATTTTCTTTCAAATTTGTTAGCAACTTTTAAATTCATTCCCACACATAATTTCAGAACACAGATAAAATGTAGTCAAGTTTATTCCCAAAATACAGCATGCATGCCTCAAATCCTGTTCCCATTTAAAATGTCAGGTGCACAGTCTGCATCCTTTACTACTTGCATTCCTATTAGCATTATCTACATCCGATCTTATCAACTCCCAGCAAAACTGCCCATAAGTGCTGCTCACATCATTCTTGTCATTTTTGAGGCCATTTCTCTGCTTTTCTAAATCCTCCTGTAAATTAGTTACAAAGGCTTAGGAACCATACATCTTGTTCAGCCACAGCCATAACCACTTATATGATACCACTATGCTTTTGTGGGGAGTAGAGGTAATAGGGACTTGAGATAGGACTTGTAGCCCAAACTGTCCTTGAACTCACTATGTAGCCCAAGCTAGCCTTCACTTACAGCAATCCTCCTGACCAGGTGCAGAGATTATAGCTTGTATCCCCACACCCAGCTCAGTACCAATTTTCTATGTTAGTTTTTTTTTTTTTTTTGGTCAATTATAAAAATGATTCAAAGTAGGAAAGATTTATTTTGGCTCACATTTCTGTCATGGCCGCAAGGCTGTGATGGAGCAGAGCAACTCACCTCATGGAAGCCAGGAAGCAGAGAGAGAAAATTTCTATGTGTACTGGGACCCCAGCCTATATGGAATGGTGCTGCCCACATTTCTGGTGGGTCTTACCCCTTTTAGTCAGTCATCTCACAAAACACTACCATGACACTTTACTAATATGAAGTACTTCTCAATTCAATCAAGCTGACAAATAAGATTAAGCATCCCAGCTGAGATGCTGATATAGATAAAACTCTACCAGGTTATTAGAAAACATGATGAGACGCAGATGTAGATAAAACTCTACCAGGTTATTAGAAAACATGAATCCAAGGTACGAATCCTCTGTTAAGTAATAAAATCTTTGTAGTCAAGCTTTCTTGGAAGGGGGAGGGGTGTGCGTATACCAGTATCCTAAAATAAGAGGAGCCAAAGAATAGATTAGAGCTCAATTTTCACTGTTAGTTCATTCTACAGTTCCTTCTCTCTTAAAATAAGGATATCCCATAAACATTTATTATTTACTTTCCCAGATACTGTCTTGATGAAATAGATTACCAAGGGGACTAGAAATAGTCCCTGCCCCTGAGGACTTACAGCCTAAGGAAGACAAATACATAAGCAGACAACTGTAATATACAGTGTACTTTAATAACGTGGAGGACAGTTACTCAGCTAAGCCTAAGAACAACTTAGGGAAAGAAGTTTAGAGTTATGCTAAGTGAGAAGATACCTAAGTTAAATCTTTTTTTTTGGGGGGGGGGCAGGGTCTCCCTATAGCCCCAGCTGGCCTGGAACTCACTCTGTAGACCAGCCTGCTCCTGAACTTACAGAGATCGGCCTCTGCTTCCAGAGTGCTAGGATTCAAGGCATGCACCACCACACCCGGCTTATCCGCCATGTGGGTGCTTGGAATGGTACCCGGGTCCTCTGCAAGAGCAGTCGGTGCTCTTAACCACTGAGCCATCTGTCTAGTCTCACCTAAGTTAAATCTTATAGAACTTAATCACGTGAACCGTAAAAGAAAAAAACATTCACTATAAAATAACATAAGCAAAAGGGTGAGGTACAGGGTAACTATTACATTGTTACAGAGCATGATGGCTCACATTTGTCTGTAATTTATGCTTTAGGAGGCAGAGGTATGAGGATTGCTAAGAGTGAGGGCAACCTGGGGTACATATGAGTTCCAGGGCAGCCTTGGCCATGTGTAAGACCTGGTTTTAAAACAACAACAACAACAACAAACACAGAAATAAATGATCATGGTGGGGTGAAAGGGAAGCTGACACAGAGGACAGACTATAGAGGCACAAACATGAACACACAGAAGTTCTTGAACTTTATCTTGTACATCATGATGGACCACAGTTAAGCAAAAGAATGACACAAGACCACAGTTTACAGCATTATTGTGGAAAAAACTGAGAAGGGGCAAGAATGGAGGTGGGGTAACCAGTTAGGAGGCTACTGCAATAGTTCAGGCAGGAAATAATGATTCCTGAACTAACAAGTAACCTTCTAACAAGTAACCTACAGAACCCCGTGTAGTTCAGCAGGAAATCATGAGTCCTGAACTAACAAGTAACCTTCTAACAAGTAACCGCAGAACCCCATGTAGTTCAGCAGGAAATTGTGAGTCCTGAACTAACAAGTAACCTTCTAACAAGTAACCACAGAACCCCGTATAGTTCAGCAGGAAATCATGAGTCCTGAACTAACAAGTAACCTTCTAACAAGTGATCTACAGAACCTGTGTTGTTGGAATAATCACAACATATGTTGGAATAAAACACAACAGCAGCAACATAAAAACCACCAATGTATCAGCATACCCACATATGTACATATGTGCTGTACATGTCTGTCATCTATGATGATGACAGGAATAATCACAACATATGTTGGAATAAAACACAACAGCAGCAACATAAAAACCACCAATGCATCAGCATACCCACATATGTACATATGTGCTGTACATGTCTGTCATCTATGTATACTTTTGTAAATGTTTTTATCACTACTATACAATTGTGGATTGTCTTATTCTACAATAATAAAAAGACAAATGTTTGAAAATAAAACGGAAAATGAAAGTAAAAGTCCAAAACATTTTCTGTTTTATGTATCTTGGAATTTCAATTAATAACAAATTTTTACTCTTCAAATCCATTGTTTTAGTAGAAGCTGAATATTAGAAATTTAGATTTAGTAAGAAGGAAATCATTTAGAATATATTCTCTAAATTTTCTAAAATCATAAACATATTTCTCAGAATGGATCTACAGATATGAAAAGCAATTTAGTAAAGAAAAATCAGACAAAAAAAAAGGAAATTTTCCTAAGATAGGAAGAATAGGTTCAACTGATTTGCTGTGCATATTAATTTAAACTGGTAACAATGCATTACATTCTTAAAGATCACTGAGATCAAAACCCACTGGTTTTGAGTTATTCCAGAACATCACACACGCACACAAAAAAAGGACATGAAATGTTTAGTTCGACTTAGCCATTCAAATAAGCACATACTTGAAAGCATGCTATAAATAAATGTATATAATCTTGTCAATAAAAACAAATGTGTAAATACACATTTAAAATTAACATGACCTTAGTCTTAATTACAAGCCTATCTCTGTCATAAATGCCATTTAATATATACAAACCTGAGAAATATATTACCAGTATATTCATTTCACAGAGCAGAAAACTAAAGCTTGAGCAAGTTTTTGTACCTAATAACTAGGTTTTAATGGCTTTCTGCCTTAGAAGCCTTAAAGTCATTTGTACCCAAAGGTAAATATAACTGTGCTTCTAAGAACATCTGAATGTCACAAATGCAGCAATTGTATCAGAAAGTTAATCTTGGGCTTGGGCACGCAACTAATACTTCTGAGTCAGACACACTCATTTAAATCTAATCTCTCTTAACTACCTTGGAGAATTTAGCAAATTACTAATTTCTCTGAGCTTTCACGTGTATAAAATGGCTTAACTAGGGTTCAAAGAATTCTTAAAGTGCTCTGTCCAGGTAAGTAATCAATCAACAGTAACATTATTTCCTCAACAAAAAAGTACAAATAAGGGTCTGAAGAGGTGGTTCAGTAGTTAAAAGCAGTGGCTGCTCTTGCAGAGGACTCAGGTTCCGTTCCCAGCACCTACATGGCAACTAACAACTGTGTATAACTCCAGTTCCAGGGGATCCGATACCTTCTTCTGGCATCTCTGGGCACTGCATGACATGGTGCACTTACATACATACAAGCAAAATACTGATACACATAAAATTCAAATAAATACACAAAAATTTTAAAGTACAAGTAAAATTGATATATCATCTTTAAAATCAAAGTAAAAATACAATTTAAGAGTAGACTACTCTTCTCCCTACCAGGAATAATTACGTCATGTGGTGGCAAGATTATCCTGACTTCCTACAAACTGATAAAAGATAGGTGATCCTCAATAATCTCATAGCATATTTACTAGTTTGTAGTTAAACTGTGAAGCATTTAAAACAAAAAACTCTTTACCAGGAATAAGCTCACTAGGAATTATAGCCCACCCCTCTGCTCCCATCCACGCATCCCTCACCACAGCATTTCTAAGTTCAGACCCCAAGTTCCCTCCTGTGGGGATGATCAAAACAATCAGTGCTTACTGTGCATGACATTTGTTACCTGATCTTCACCTCTTCCATGAACAATGGACAATAGCAACAAGAACAACAAAAAACTGCTTTGAAAAACTAAATGAATTCTTCTCTTACACAACCATTAAGTCATTTAAAGTTTTAATCGATTCAAGTAATTGTTTCAATGCTACTTATAATAATACTTATCATAAGTTTTCATACCTAATGTTATGAGTATCACAGAGAACTAAACACCAAGCAGTCACAGCAGCACTCGTCACACATCTACACAGATTACAAAACCTCAAAGGTACACTACAAACATACCTTGGTGCTCTTCTAAATCCATGTCAAGTTGTCTGATTTCTTCACTAAACTGATTAATTTTTTCCTTTATATCTGTTAACCTGTTAAAAATATTATTAATGAAAGCATGTAAAACATGAGACATTTAGTAAAATATTCAATAATGACATTAAGGCATCTTTCCTTAGTTGCAAAAATAATATCTAAAAATAACATGCCTAAGTATGAGAAAGACTTACAAAGTCCAAGAAACCAATGGAAAAGTTCCCTAGTCCACTTTCTAAGAGCATTAGGTTGCCTGGCCTCAACATGCAATCTTTCCTCAACCCTCCAAGCCAGACTCAAATACTAAGGAAATGAGAAGGCTTGAGGAACCTCTTTTTGTAAGTTTGTATGAACTAAGCAAAGTTGGTAAATTCATCTGAAACATTAGAAAATAAAGAAAAGTTTACTCTTGGCAGAGGATTATATAGGCTAAAACTTAAAGCAAAAGAAGTTATGTCCACTACAAAGCAACAGCCATAAGACAGTGCAGTAGGTGGAATAAGGACAGACATATAAGGTAGACAAGAACTGTGAATCTGGAAACAAGAAAATAAGGGAAGAACAGGTTTTATAAAGAATGATGCTGCAGGGCTGGAGAGATGACCTAGCAGTTAAGAGCACCGACGCTCTTGCAGAGGACCCGGGTTCGATCCCCAGCACCCACATGGCGGCTAAGAACCGTCTGAAACTCCAATTCCAGGAGAACTCCAGTTCCAGGGGAATCCGAGATCCTCTTCTGACCTCCGCAGCGTTGCATGACACAGGTGCACAGACCTGCATGCAGATAATACATTCATACACAAGCAAAAATAAATAATAATAAAAAATAAATAAAAAAAATAAAAAAAAAGAATGATGCTGCAGTATTAGTTGGCATCATATGTAAGTTAACTCAAAACAGATAGGGAATGGAGAGTTGGCTTAGCAGTTAAGAGCACTGGCTGCTCTTGCAGAAGACCCCAGCATCTGGTGGCTAGTAACCATCTGTAACTCCAGTTCAGGAGATTCAATGCCCTCTCTGTCCTCTGCAGGCACTGCACAACACAGGTGCACTTACATACATGTAGGCAATACACTCGTACACATAAAAATAAAAATAAATATTTTTAAAGTAGATTAATGATTTATAATCTAAAGCCAACTATAAAACTCTTAGAAGAAACACAGGCGTAAGTCATCGCAGCCACAGAAAAGGCACTGACTTCTCTTCTTTTTCCCCTCCTTCTCTTCTTTTTCCCCTCCTTTGGTCTTTTTTCACACAGAGTCTCCCTGTACTCCGAGCTGGCCTGGAACTCATTATGTCTACCAGGCTGGGATTGAACTCTCAGAGATCCACCTGCTTCTGCCTCTTGAGTGCTGGAATTAAAAGCACGAACCACAATACCCAGCAAGGCACTGATTTCTTACACAACAGAAGTAATGAAAGACAAAACATAAATAAGAATTATCAAAATTGAAAACTTTTCTACTTCCAGAACATGATCAATAAGTTAAAATACAAGTGACAGAATGAGAATATTTGCTAAATCATGCATGTGGTAAATGAACTGTACTTCAAATATTTGAAGAACTCATACTATTCAATGCCACTGGTAATACATTCATATTAAAATGTGCAAAAGACCTTAAAAAACACTTATTCAAAGAAGATGCACACATGAAAACAAGTGGTACATGAAAACAAGCTCAACCTGTTCTAGTCTGCTTCTCCATTGCTGTGACAAAACACTCTGACCAGTACCAACTTGGGGAAGAAGTTTATTCAGCTCAGATTTCCTGAATCACAGTTCATCATAGAGGGAGCTCAAGGTAGGAACTCTGGGCAGGAATCTGGAGGCAGAAGCTGAAGCACAGGCCATGAAGGAGCACTGCTTACTGGATTGCTCCCCCAGCCCATGCTCAGCATGCTTTCTTACACAATATAGAATCACCTGCCCAGAGGTGGCACTGCCCACAATGGGTGGGGCCCATTCACATCACTCAACAATCAAGAAAATACCCCACAGACATGGGCACAGGTCAGTTCAATGGAGGTAATGCCCCAATTGAGGCTCCTTCCAGGTGTGTCAAATTGACAGTAAGGGTATCCAGCACAGCCATCAAGGAAATTCAAATGAAAACCATAGAAAAATACCACTTCATATCCATTGGAAGGGCTATACGAAAAAGCAGATAGTACTAAGTGATGGTAAAGATGTGAAGAAACTGAGACTCTGATATAAACTGTCTATCCATATTGGAGATATCAAGCTTTTCTTCATGCAGGAATCTGACCTAGATTAGACTCAAAGTCATAAAGTTAAACACAGAGTAACCACAAAATCCAGCAATTCTATCCCTGGATACTTACGAAAGAGAAATAAAAATGTACGTTCATACAAATTTTAGCAAACAGATGTTCATGTCAATATGATTCCTGATAGCAACAAAATAGAAATAAGCAAAATGTCCATTAACTGATGGATAAGTATAGCATGGCATATGCATACAATGGAACATTATTTGGAAATAAAAGTAAATAAAATACTGATATATGCTACAACACAGAGGAGTCTTGAAAACATCAGGCTAGGGGCTGGAGAGATAGCCTAGCGGTTAAGAGCGCCGACCGCTCTTGCAGAGGACCCGGGTTCGATCCCCAGCACCCACATGGCGGCCGAGAGCCGTCTGAAACTCCAATTCCAGGAGAATTCCAGTTCCAGGGGAATCCGAGACCCTCTTCTGACCTCCGCGGCATTGCACGACACGGGTGCACAAACCTGCATGCAGACAGTACATTCATACACATACTGAAATAAATAAAATTTAAAAAAAAAAAAAAAAAAAAAAAAAAGAAAAACATCAGGCTAAATGAAAGCATACAGCCACAGAGGACCACAAGCTCTGGGATTCCAGCTGTATGATGAGATGCCAGGTACAGGCCAATGTACACAGCACACAGTAGACTACCAGCCTTAGAGCCAAAGATGGACACAACACACAGTAGACTACCAGCCTTAGAGCCAAAGATGTACACAGCACACAGTAGACTACCAGCCTTAGAGCCAAAGATGGACACAACACACAGTAGACTACCAGCCTTAGAGCCAAAGTGGACACAGCACACAGTAGACTACCAGCCTTAGAGCCAAAGGTGTACACAGCACACAGTAGACTACCAGCCTTAGAGCCAAAGTGTACACACACACAGTAGACTACCAGCCTTAGAGCCAAAGGTGTACACAGCACACAGTAGACTACCAGCCTTAGAGCCAAAGATGGACACAACACACAGTAGCCTACCAGCCTTAGAGCCAAAGATGGACACAACACACAGTAGACTACCAGCCTTAGAGCCAAAGATGGACACAGCACACAGTAGACTACCAGCCTTAGAGCCAAAGATGGACACACACACAGTAGACTACCAGCCTTAGAGCCAAAGATGTACACAGCACACAGTAGACTACCAGCCTTAGAGCCAAAGTGTGACACACACACAGTAGACTACCAGCCTTAGAGCCAAAGTGTGACACACACACAGTAGACTACCAGCCTTAGAGCCAAAGATGTACACAGCACACAGTAGACTACCAGCCTTAGAGCCAAAGGTGTACACAGCACACAGTAGACTACCAGCCTTAGAGCCAAAGGTGTACACAGCACACAGTAGACTACCAGCCTTAGAGCCAAAGATGACACAACACACAGTAGACTACCAGCCTTAGAGCCAAAGATGGACACAACACACAGTAGCACCAGCCTAGAGCCAAAGTGTACACAGTAGACTACCAGCCCTAGAGCCAAAGATGGACACAACACACAGTAGACCTACCAGCCATTAGAGCCAAAGATGTACACAACACACAGTAGACTACCAGCCTTAGAGCCAAAGATGTACACAACACACAGTAGACTACCAGCCTTAGAGCCAAAGATGGACACAACACACAGTAGACTACCAGCCTTAGAGCCAAAGATGTACACAGCACACAGTAGACTACCAGCCTTAGAGCCAAAGATGGACACAACACACAGTAGACTACCAGCCTTAGAGCCAAAGATGGACACAACACACAGTAGACTACCAGCCTTAGAGCCAAAGGTGTACACAGCACACAGTAGACTACCAGCCTTAGAGCCAAAGATGGACACAACACACAGTAGACTACCAGCCTTAGAGCCAAAGATGGGTTGATTTTTGTTGGGATAACTGAATTAGGGTTCTAAAGTTGATTAAGGTGCTGATTGCCTAAGTATAACTATAACAAAAATCTCTGAATTATTTAAGTATAGGACTTACATAAGTTATATCTTGAAGCTATATACAAAAAGTAACTATAGGGGCTGGAGAGATAGCCTAGCGGTTAAGAGCACCAATTGCTCTTGCAGAGGACCCGGGTTCGATCCCCAACACCCACATGGCGGCTGAGAACCGTCTGTTCCAATTCCAGGAGAACTCCAGTTCCAGGGAATCTGAGACCCTCTTCTGACCTCCGCGGCATTGCACGACACGGGTACACAAACCTACATGCAGACAGTACATTCATACACATACGAAAATAAATAAAATTTAAAAAATTATTTAAAAAAGTAACTATACTATGCAATGGCTCTTAAGAACCTGAAATATTTAAAGCTGCAACATTAGAAGCTCGATAAATACTCATTTGAACTATAGAAGTGCTTATAAATACGTACAGTAACTTCAGGATGTAATCTGGAGGGAGGGTCCTGGTTCATAGAAATGCTTATAGATACCTATCGGAACTTCAGGATGTAATCTTATAAATAGGTACAGTAACTTCAGGATGTAATCTGGAGGGGAGGGTCCTGGTTCATAGAAATGCTTATAGATACCTATTGGAACTTCAGGATGTAATCTTATAAATAGGTACAGTAACTTCAGGATGTAATCTGGAGGGGAGGGTCCCAGTTCATAGAAATGCTTATAGATATGTAAGGTAACTTCACGATGTCATCTGGAGGGGAGGGTCCTGGTTCATAGAAATGCTTATATATATGTAAGGTAACTTCACGATGTCATCTGGAGGGGAAGGTCCTGGTCCAGCAGCACTTACTGTCTCTCCATGCTGGCTATTTCCTGATTATCTTCTTTAACCTACATAGGCATGAAAACAAGACAGTACTTACATAAGAACTCAGTGTTGGACTAGAGTGAAGAGGGCATCACTAGGAAACTACTCACAGATTCCTTCCTCCCCCTTAAAGGAAAGAAAGTTCCCGATCCGCCTATACCTGTTCACCATTAGGTCAAAACACCTTCACACATGGATCACTTACCTGATAATAAGCATCTACAATTTCCTTTTTTTTTTTTGAGACAGGGTCTCCCTGTAGCCCCAGCTGTCTTAGAACTCACTCTGTAGACCAGGCTGGCCTTTAACTCACAGACATCCTCCTGCCTCTGCCTCCCAAGTGCTGGGATTAAAGGCATGAGCCACCACACCCAGCAGGCATCTAGAATTTCTTAGATTCTCCCATGCCCTAGGGTAGGACTACCAGATTTAGGAAACTCAGCTAAAATCAAATTTCAGAAAAACTATAACTTTTAGGTATGTATATGCCATGTAGTATTTATAATATACATATTCTCTTATAGAACATATATACATGTATTCATAAATTTTAGATTATCTTAAACTCAGTTTTGTTTTGTTTGTTTTTTTTGCCTTTTTGAGATAGGGTCTCCCTGTAGCTCCAGCTGTCCTAGAACTTTCTATGTAGACCAGGCTGGCCTTGAATTCACACAGATCCACCTGCCTCCCAAATGCTGGGATTAAAGGCATGTGCCACCACACCCAGCTAAACTCAAACTTAACTAACAATTCTGAATTTTATTTGGCAATCCTACTAAAAGATCACTCTCTCCTCTGCTACATCTTTTTTTTTTTTTTTTTGATGGAACTTGTGAAGTTCTAGATTTTATGATCTAGAATGATTGATTCCAACAGTCAGGGAATTGATCCATAAAAAAACCCACCGAGTTTGAAACCCACTGGGCACAAAGCCCTCAAAAGCATTCCTGACTAGAGCTCTGCCCCTACATAGATACAGTTCCCCCAAGGGTTGTAGAGCTAGTGTATTTCAGGATAAACATGTTAATTATAACTTACAGCCAAATTAAAGCCTACTTTAAAAGTAGAGAAAAAGCTACTAAATACAGGGTGTAGGATTGTGTGGTAGCTAATTTCACATGCCATTTTAACATTTCCTTCATGGATACTGACAACTAATAACCACTCAAAGTCATCAGACTTGGGATAGTTTGTTTCCTATATACAAGGCCCCAAACAAATAATGGAACTTATTTTCAATAAGAACCATTAAATTACCAATAAAGAAAAGTTTCGAGTTCTGCTAATAAGAATCCATGAAAAAAAATGGCTAAAATACACTCAAAAAACATGCAAAATGAGGATTTATTCCAAAAACAAAGTAAGTTTTTTCTAGATTTTCTTGGTTCCAGATTTCATATAGAGGTGAACTTAACTTTTAACTAATGTTTTTAGATAATAATCTTATTGCTTTTGAGTCAATTCACAATTCACACTCCTAATTAAAACAAATCAACATACTTTTTTTCCTTACCTGCTTAAGTAATCTCTCCCTCTCTTCCATTGGAGATCCCATGCTTTTGTCTTCTGCAATCATTTGATCTCGATGGGACTCCAATTCATAAAGTTTCTCATGTAGCAGCACAGCCTCTTGTTTTACCTGAGAGTGCACTATCTCCTAAGAACAAAAAAGGACAACTCTAAATGTTCTTTTGCAGACACAGAAAGATTAGATGAGGCCTTTAGGCCCTAATCCAATATGACTTGTGTCCTTATAGAGATAATTAAACATTGCTAGCACAGGCAGAAACTGAACTAATGTAGCTGCAAGTTAAGGAACGCTATCAAACAATGCTGGGAAGAAGCCAGAACTCAGCATCTGAGACGGATTAGCTGTGCTGACACTCTGACTTCACACTTCTAGCCTCTCCAACCATAAGAAAATAAATAAATAAATAAATAAATAAATAAATAAATAAATAAATAAATAAATACTTTTTTTTTTCTTTTGGTCTTTTTGAGACAGCGTCTTCCTGTAGCCCCAGCTGACTTGGAACTGGCTATGTAGACTAGGCTGGTCTTAAACTCAGAGATCTACCTGTCTCTGCCTCCTGAGTGCTGAGATTAAAGTCATGCACCACCAGGCCTGGCAAGAAAATAAATTTTTATTACTTTAACCTGCCCAGTTTGTTACCCTTTGTTATAGGAGCACTAGGAAACTAATGCAAGTAGAACAGTTACTATGTATTTACCACTATCCTACTATTCATTTGTAAGGCCGTTACAATCATACAACATAAGACAGCATAATAATTTAAAATCGTGAGGTATATTTCTAAAATGATGCAAATAAATATTCAATAGTTGATGATAATGTGGGAGGAAAAAAGCCTATAAATGCTATATCATAAGTTCAAGTATGTATCCTACTTGAAGTTTTCCACAATTGTAAGAACAAGACAGGAATACAGGATTGCTGTGGAAACTAAAGGAACATGCTGCTGACAATATCAAGGGCTCTCACAGCACCCAAGAATGCCACACACATCAGAGAAGTTCTGTCTGCAAGGACATACAAAAACATACTTTCATGCTTTTCTTTTTTTTTTTTTTCTTTTTTTGGTCTTTTCGAGACAGGGTCTCCCTGTAGCCCCAGCTGTCCCGGAACTCACTCTGTAGACCAGGCTGGCTTTGAACTCACAAAGATCCGCCTGTCTCTGCCTCCCAAGTGCTAGGATTAAAGGCGTGCGCCACCACGCCCGGCATGTTTTTCATTTTTAAAACCATAGACATACTTTTTTTTGTAAATTGAAGAACTCTTTAAACAGAAAAATCTAAATTTTATATCAAAAAATTTTATATCAAATATCTCTCCCCTTTTCATTTATTCATGGTCTCCTATCAATCTAGGTTCTTGGTACATTTTTGCATGTTACTACAGGGCCAAATAATGTTTAATAAAGTCAGTCTTAGTTTCTTACCAATCTGGGATCTTTGTGGTGCAGAGGGAAGAAAACTGTACTCACTTCCTACTGGGTGTGGTAGCGCGTACCTTTAATCTCAGCACTTGGCAGAGGCAGGCAGATCTCTGAGTTCAAGGCCAGCCTTGAAGTGAGTTGCAGGCTTGTCAGAGCTACATAGTGAGACTCAAAAACCAACAAGGAAAAATTTGTTGTCCAACTCCTGTTAGTAAACTGCTAAGTTAGTATGTGTGGGAATGACTTTTCTAGGAATGCCTTTTATTACAAATACGGACAGGTTTCCTTTTGATAAAACAAGGGGACCTGTGGGATGCCGTCAGGAGGAGCACTGTCTCTATTTGCTCACAAAGTAAATAGGCTTACTAGGCCTTGGGCTCCCTTGGTACCCTAAACATACAGCTTTGATCAACAACAATCCTTCCTTGCCATTGACCCAGGATAATAATATCGCGCGCGTGCGTGTGTGTGTGTGTGTCTGTGTGTGTGTGTGTGTCTGTGTGTGTGTGTGTGTGTGTGTTGAAAATATTAAGCCTGTGGGGCTGGAGAGATGGCTCAGCGGTTAAGAGCTTTAACTGCTCTTGCAGAGGACCCAGGTTCAATTCCCAGCACCCACATGGCAGCTAAGAACCGTCTTGGGTTCGGTGTCGTGGCGCACACCTTCAATCCCAGCACTCAGGAGGCAGAGGCAGTCGGATCTCTGTGAGTTCAAGCCCAGCCTGGTCTACATAATGAGCTCCAGGCTAGCTGGGACTAAAAGGAGACCCTGCCTCCAAAAAAAAAGAGAAAATATTAAGCCTGCAAGCACTAAATATTTCTTTTTTTAATCATTTTATTTATTTTTGCATGTGTATGAATGTACTGTCTGCATGTAGGTTTGTACAACCGTGTTGTGCAATGCCACGGAGGTCAGAAGAAGGTGTCGGATTCCCCTGGAACTGGAGTTAAAGACAGCTCTCAGTCGCCATGTGGGTGCTGGGGATCGAACCCGGATCCTCTGCAAGAGCAGTTGGCGCTCTCAACCACTAGGCCATCTCTCCAGCTCCCATTTATTTATTTTTATGTGTATGAATGTACTGTCTGCATGTAGGTTTGTGCACCCGTGTTGTGCAATGCTGTGGAGATCAGAAGAGGGCATTGAATTCCCCTGGAACTGAAGTTACAGACAGTTCTCAGCCGCCATGTGGGAGCTGGGGATCAAACCCCGGTCCTCTGCAAGAGCAGTCGGTGCTCTTAACCACTAGGCCATCTCTCCAGCCCCAACATTAAATAGTTCTTAGAAGCAATGGATTCTTCCATTTGTGTTGCAAATAATAGGTGGAATAGACTGTCAAGATCTATTTGTAGTCTTGTGAGTTGTTCTAGATCAGACAGGGTCAGAAAAGGTAAAATCCTCTGATGAGATAAGTTCCTCTTTACCCATTTATGTTGGCAATACAGTCTCAATAAAGGGAGAGCAGTTCCAGGCACAATCCAAAGAACAAGTTCTGAGAGCAGTTCAGGTCTCGTACTTGGTTGAAATGGAGGCTAAGAGTCAGGCTGCTCGTGTGGCACCAGAACAAGTAGGTATGGACATAAATGAGTTTGGTAGACATTCAGCTGAATTATCTTTTAGGGCTTAGTGGCCTGACAACCCTACGTGACTTTATACTTACAGATTCCAGGCTCTCCTTTTTCATGTTCAGTGAATCTAGTTGTTGTTGCAGTGTATCTAATTCCTAGGAAAAAAACAAAACAAAACAAAATTATTTTTTCCTCATTTTTCAACATTCACATATATACTTTATAAAATACCTTTTGTATATATGTTCAATTACTAGCTTTCATACTAACGAGAATTTATTAAGATTTTTTTTCACATTTGGGGAAATTTCATTATTCCTAAAATACTTGCCATATTGACTTCAAGAAACTTTATAAGCTTGTCACAACTGAACAGACCAGTGTTCCGAGAACAGTGATTGTCAGAAGCTTTCAAACCAATGGTGTCATTATGCAAAGTCAAGGTTTAAAATTCTCATCTCTGGGGCTGGAGAATTGGCTCAGCAGTTAAGAGAGCTGACTGCTCTTGCAAAGGACCCGGGTTCAATTCCCAGCACCTACATGGCGGCTGAGAACTGTCTTTAACTCCATTTCCAGGGGAATCCGACACCCTCTTCTGACCTCCGCAGCATTGCACAACATAGGTGCACCAACCTGCATGCAGACAGTATACTCATATACATAAAAAAATTCTCATCTCTAACTACATTTTCATGTCTTTTCCCTGATTTCTCATGGCCAAGACTTAAATATACAAACACAGAGAGACAGAGAGGCAGGGGAGGCAGAATAAGGGAGGGGAAGAAAAAGAGCCCTTAAATTGATTATTCATTCCTAACCCTTGTACAAAACTACAAAATTAAATGCTACTTTGGTAGCACTTTGGCATTTCTACAATATTCTTTCTTCAATGAGTCACTGCACCCTATAACCCTTATCTAAAGTAAAATAGTTTACTAAAATTCCATGAGACAATATCTAAGAAACAAACAATATTCACTACTGGTACTTACTAGGGCTAATTTTTTCAGAACTCTTCAGTTAAGTGTCATCTAGGCATGAAGAAGCACCACAATGAATGAACACTGGGAGGATTATCAACAGCCTCTTGGCCGACACCTAAATTGACCATTTAAACCATAGGTCTAAGGAACAATAACCACTGAGGGACATAACAGGTAAAATGTTTGTGACCTATCAGTTAATATCCATGTAGCTCTGGTCCATGAGGCCTTTTAATGCTTCCACTTAAAGTTCATAAAAATCCAAGTGTCAGACTGAAGAGATGGCTCACTGGTTAAGAATACTGGCTGCTCTTGCAGAGGACCTGGGTTCAATTCCCAGCACCAGCATGGCAGCTACCAACTGTCTGTAACTCCAGTTCTAGGGTATCTGACACCCTCTTCTGAGCTCTCTGGGCACTGCATGACACGAGTGCACCTCCCTATACATAGGTAATATAGTTACATGACACGAGTGCACCTACCTACACACAGGTAATATATTCACATGACATGAGTGCACCTACCTATACACAGGTAATATATTCATATGACAGGAGTGCGCCTTTCTACACACAGGTAATACATTCACACACTGCATGACATGAGTGCACCTACCTACACACAGGCAATACATTCACATGACACAAGTGCACCTCCCTAAACACAGGCAATACATTTACACACTGCAGGACACAAGTGCACCTATCTACACACAGGCACACACAGAAAAAAAAATTTTAATAAAGTGTCTTCATATATCTCTGTGACATGCAAAGTTGAAGAATGCACAGAACCGAACAATTATTTTTAATTTAAAAAAAGCTAGATCATGCAGCCCAAGAGAATGCTGTTCCTTAGATCAGTGTTTCTTATATTTAAATAATTAGAGGAATTAGCTGAGATTCTTGTGGCAATGAGATTCTGATGAGTAGGTAGTTACATTCCCAGAGGATGATGATGTTGATTTTCAGATCATACTTTGAGTAGCATGATGCCACAAACCTAGCACACTCTCAAAGTTAATATTACCTGCAATAATTTCTCATTTGTGGTTTTCATTTCTATGTACTTGACTTGTTTTTCAGGAGACATATTTTTAATAATGCCATCTGCTGCTTGCTTTTCTTGTTCAACTTCTTCTTCTACACCTCTAATTTGTTTTTCTTTCCTGAAATCAAAAACATCCAATGCTCTTGTCAGTACATTGAGGGGGAAAAAAAAAAATCAAATAATTTTAGTCAGAGGTACTTAAAGATGCTCAACTGCACTGTAGGAATGGAGCGGAGGGAACCATAAAATTTCATCCTATCAGCACAAACTTCCTACAGCTTTCTCTTCTGCATCCCCAAAGCCAATTTCTTTACTCTCCATTCAAACTTACAAATAAAACAAAAGATTATTACATAAAATCCCCAGGTCTTTGTACATAATGGGATTTAGTTAAACTTTTTATTATCATACTCCAAAAGAAAGTTTTAGTTTGAAAATAGTTTTCAAACATCTTTTAGGCATAGCATTCTTTTTATTTTTTTAGGCATACCATTCTTTGATCAAGTTTTTTTTTTTTTTTAATTTGAAAATAGACCTTTATTATATCAAGGAACAGGACACATAGTCAATTCAATTACTTTTTAACTATACACATATTCAGAGTGTACATCTCCAGAAAGTTCACATTCCGAGGTCCTGAAACCACATGCACTATGCTCACATGATCGCATGTTGTGTTGTAGACATGACAGCATGTTGGCCTAATCCCTCTCATGTGTTCCAGATCACAGCAGCTTTTGAGGTGATGGCCTCCCTCATCCCACATGTACACATGCTGGGAGCTAGTCTCAGATGTGGCAAGGACATGGACAGAATCCACCCTTAAACTTATGACATCCAATGCCAGGCGTGGTGGCACATGGCTTTAATCCTAGCACTTGGGAGGCAGAGGCAGGTGGATCTTTGTGGGTTCAAGGCCAGCCTAGTCTACAGAGTGAGTTCCAGGATAGCTGGGGCTACAGGGAGACCCTGTCTCAAAAAGACCAAAAAAAAAAAATAAAAGAAACTTATGACATCCCAACCCTGATCCTCAACTCGATGCAGCTGGAGGCCATTAATGGTGTAGAGAAAAAGACAAGGTCCACTCCCAAAGACAATCACATTTGCATCACTGACTCCCATCGACTCTGAGGGCTCTACATGATCTGGCAAGGGGACTTGCAATCTGGTGTAGTATAACAATTTCTTTGCCAAAAATCATCTCCAGTCCTAGATCAAATGAGATAAAACCCAGGCATTCGTGGGATGCACTGTGGTACATCAGTGTTATCCTGTTTCCCTTCCTTGGGATCCAGCAGGCTCTGAAGCAGAATGGAAATGGAAGAGAGACATACATGGGGGAGCAGTACTCTGATGGTCTCAGAAAGCACTGTTAGATACACCTTTGGGAAGGCATGTGAATACATTGTACATGCAAAGACCCACTTATTCTCAGGAGAACACTGTAGGTGTACAATATCATAAAGAAATACTTTTACTTTACATAAATGTATAGATTTCACCCTCCTGATCGCCAACCCTCAGGAATGGGACATTGTAAGAAAAGCTTTCAAATTATAACATCCTCTAGACTTGTGTACAGCAGCCAGAGAGTCCCTATCTTGACAGTTCCACGTTTTGATGGTTGTTCCTGTGTCTACAGTGATGGCGAGCTGCATCTCAAGGATGGTAGCCAGATGGGTGACGGGGTCCTGCTGTACTGACCTTGACCAAGTCTTAATGCCCTCTTGCACATCCCAGGTAGAAAGTGTGGCCTGGCCAGGCACTGTGCAGAGGATCAACTTTCCTTGCCCATCCTTAGTGAAGCCACTTCCTGAGAGATACTTTACATGTCTAAAGTCTCCATTGTCCCCAGGTATTTCTCTGGAGATGAAGTCTTCTGGCAGGTCCCTTTCCATGCACCCTTGTTGCTTTGTTCTGCAGAGGTAGAACTGCTTCCAGGTCTGCATGCCAGGTGCTGCCACATCTGTACGCACAGGTGTTCTCTGGTGATGTCACTGAAGTACCATTTTTCAGACTCAGCCTCCTCCACAGGAACTCCCTTTGGGCAACCTCATTCCAGCTGTTGCTGACCTGGCCAGCCTAGAACAAGCTGAAGACTTCAGACAGCTCAAGACTTTCAACATCAGCAGTTTACGCAAACGGATTTCCATTTCACCTGGCTGAGCCCAAGTTCAGTCTCCTTCTCAAGTTATATCCTGTATAGAAAGTTACTGTGCAAATCTTGTAAAGTAGAGCAGCTCTGACTAACTGGTCAGTAAGAAGATCTATGTTGCAAATGATTTTAAAAAAGAAATCATAAGGCCAGAGAGATGGGTTGTAGACAAAAGAAATCATAAGGCCAGAGAGATGGGTTGTAGACAAAAGAAATCATAAGGCCAGAGAGATGGGTTGTAGACAAAAGTGTTTTGTTGCAGATGCTTCACAACCTGAATTCAATCCCTGAACCTGACAGGGGAAGGAGAGAACAGAACCCACACATGTCACGTCTGTGTACATACACACACACACACACACACACACACACAATACACATAAAATAAAAATAATAAAATATTTTTAAAAACATTAATAAAGAGCTGGGTGTGGTGGCGGCACATATCTTTAATCCTAGCACTCGGGAGGCAGAGGCAGGCGGATCTTTGTGAGTTCAAGGCCAGCCTGGTCTACAGAACGAGTTCCAGGCCAGCTGAGGCTACAGGGAGACCCTGTCTCAAAAGGACCCAAAAAAAAAAAAAATTAGTAAATTGAATTTCTATAAAAAACTGGGAAGATACCCCTTATAATTTAAGTACTTCAAAATTTACATATAAAAGACTTAAATTAAATTTTCAGTACCAAGATCAAAAATCCCATTGGGTTTTAAAAAATCTGATTAACCTATCAGTACTTACTGTCTTTCACTCACAGATACAACACTTAATGGTTTTCACAGTATTTACCCACTAGGTCCAGCAGGTCCACACATTCAGGATCTTCTACATACTCCAAACTAGTGTGAAGAAGCTAAACTTGGAAATTTTTCTACAAATAACATCTCATAGTAACCAAATCGAGTATCAAGACAATGAAACAGACAGCCTACAATTTCCATTTCCATTTGCCTCAGTGATGTCTTCCCTTTGCTCATTAATTACCACAGTGTAAACAGAAGTGTTTTCTATAGCCAGTTTGTAAATGAGATCACAGAACTGTTAAGCAGAGAGTAGCATTTATTTCTATATTTGTTTTACCTAGTTTACCACGGCCCCAAGGAGCTAATCTTTCAGAAATAATTCACTCTAAACTGCATTATTATTCACTACCAATGCTCTTTCTTCCTATTATGTCCACTGTAGCTGGACAGGAATTAGTGTACAGTATTCCATTTCACACGAGGTTAAAATTACAACACAAGGAAGGTGCCTTATTTTCTGAAGGCCATATAATGGCTGTCAGGTCTTTAGATGCTTTAAGCACTTTGCCCTTGTTATAACTTGGCAGCAAAATGACCAATAAAGGCATCATAAAAATGAGCAAACAATAAAACTGAAAAGCAGTGAAACAAAACTTGGTGGTATATTTTTAACTTGTAACTTTCTAAATAGAAAATATCTTTACAACTAATGTATTACTTTAGAAACAGCATCTTTCAAGAGTATTATTATTATACACTATAAGCCACAAAATAAAACTTAATATTTTGACAAATTTTTGAGAAGCACATCACCTTACTTGTTACATTAAAATTGTCAAAGATGTCTTTAAGAAATTATACTTCTAGTCAATCTTTTGCTAAGGAAGCCCAGCTTCTCTTTAATCACTCATATACTGGGTACAAAGGTTAAAACAAAGTGAAATACAATCACATGACCCACATTTCTCTAATGGCGTAGAAGAACCGGAATAAATTTCTTCAACACATTCGTCTCAGAAACAAAAAGGGAAAAGTAAAGGTAAGATACTATATATCTATAGGTCTTATTTTTGGTGCCAATTAAAAAAAAAAAAAAAAGCTTGCTAACCCTGTACAATCCTTGCCTTTGTGTCCACTACAGAAATACTGTAAACTTGGGAAATGGCCAGTGGCTCTTTCCCAAATAAAGGTAGACTTGAATACAGTCCCTCCTGCATTGCTTTGGCTATCTGGGGGGTTCTTTTGTTTTTCCATATGAATTTTAGGATTTTTTTTCTAATTCTGTGAAGAAAGTCATGGGGAGTTTAATTGGGACTGCACTGAATCTGTATACAACTTTGGGCAGGATGGTCATTTTTACTATATTAATTCTTCCAATTCATGAACATGGGAAGTCCTTCCATCTTCTGATGTCTTCTAGAAAAACAAATGACATGGTATCCCTCATTTGTGGATCCTAGCACCAAATCCTTACATGTAAGTCAAGCTGAGTAATTTTTTTCTTTTTTAGTAAATATAATACCACATTGCCTGATGGTACTATAGATATAGTTTGAAGTTTATGTCCCTATTTTCCTAAGTTCTAAGATTTATGAGAAAGAACCAATCTCTTCTTTGAAAGTACATTAAAACATACATCAACTTGCTATGTAACCTGGGAATGGAAAGTTATATTTCTTTGTGCCTACATGCAACATTACTGTTAAAATGTGAATCCTGGGGCTGGAAAGATGCCTCAGTGGTTAAGAGCACCAAATGCTCTTGCAGAGGACCCAGGTTCAATTCCCAGCACCCACATGGCGGCTAAGAACCATCTTTAACTCCAGTTCCAGGGGAATCCGACACCCTCTTCTGACCTCCATGGCATTCCATGACACAGGTGCACCAACCTACATGCAGACAGTACATTCATACACATAAGAAAATAATAAAAAATAAAAATAAAAATGTGAATCCCTCCAGACTGTGTCATTTTGGTATATATGTGGAGTGTGTATATGCATATTCTGGAGTAATAAAATAGAATAGCAACAACAAAAAGAAATAGTAATGTAATACGAAACTAAATGGTTACAATCCTCAAAATAAAAATATGTAAGTATATCTTAGAACATAAAATTGAGATTCTATGTCTACTATAATTTTTGAACACTGACAACTGACAAAACTATACTATCATGCTTTAATAATAATATGAAATTTGGGGGCTGGAGAGATAGCCTAGCGGTTAAGAGCACTGACTGCTCTTGCAGAGGACCCGGGTTTGATCCCCAGCACCCACATGGCGGCTAAGAACCGTCTGCAACTCCAATTCCAGGAGAACTCCAGTTCCAAGGGAATCTGAGACCCTCTTCTGACCTCCACGGCATTGCACAACACAGGTGCACAAACCTACATGCAGAGAGTACACTCATACACATACAAAATAAATAAAATTTAAAAAGAAATTAGAATCTTTTATTTATTTATTTATTTTTTGGTCTTTTTGGGTTTGTTTTTTATTTATGTGTATGAATGTACTGTCTGCATGCAGGTCTGTGCACCCGTGTTCGGAGGTCAGAAGAGGGTGTCAGATTCCCCTGGAACTGGAGTTCTCCTGGAATTGGAGTTACAGACAGTTCTCAGCCGCCATGTGGGCACTGGGAATCGAACCTGGGTCCTCTGCAAGAGCAGTCGGCGTTCTCAACCGCTAGGCCATCTCTCCAGCCCCCCCCCTTTTTTTTTTATCTTTTTGAGACAGGGTCTCCATGTAGCTCCAGCTGTTGTTCTGGAACTCACTATGTAGGCAAGGCTGGCCTTGAACTCACAGAAATCTACCTACTTCTGCTCTGATTAAAGGCGTGAGCTACCACGTCCAGCAGAAAATTATAATCTACAACAAAGGTTAAAGCAAGTCTGTACGTGAAGGACAGAAGTGAACAACTGTCCACAATCAGTCAACTGATTAGCTTCTCTAAACTGGTATGTAGCAGCAGGCTCTAGGAAAATCTTTGTTTCACACAGAGGACATTGAGTAAATAACAAGGAGCAACTATTGAGAGATTTGCTACAGTAGAGCATGGGAAAAACATGGAAAACTAAATATGTGATGGGAAAATCCCAATTAATTTAGAGGGGGAAACAGCATAAAACTGACAAAGTATTCATGGCTAAGTAACCAATAATTTACATGAATTTGTGACACTATAACCCTTGAACATTCATCTAGTCGAAATTATTAAGTAAGCTAGGAAGTAAATGTTCAATGTAGTGGAGACTGAAGTAGAGAATATTGGGAAGATCTATATTTTCATTTTCTGCCATTATAAATTAATGGATACTGACAATATACAGCACTTAAAACTGAAATATCGCCAGGCACAGAAGGCAGAGGCAGGCGGATCTCTGTGAGTTCAAGGCCAGCCTGGTCTACAGACTGAGCTCCAGGACAGCTAGGACTAAAGGGAGACCCTGTCTCAAAAACAAAACAAAACAAAACAAAAAAGACCAAAAACAATTTTCTATCAGTTAGTATGAATCTAAATATATACTTAAGTATACCTATACTCAAAAATATACATTTTTCTGGACTTTTTATAAAACATATATACTGAAAATTTTTAAAACAAAAATTTCAATTGCTTATAAATGCCTTTCTGGGGGCTAGAGAGATGACTCAGTGGTTAAGAGCACTGACTGCTCTTGCAGAGGACCCGGGTTCGATTCCCAGCATCCACATGGCAGCTAAGAACCCTCTTTAAGCCGGGCGTGGTGGTGCACACCTTTAATCCTAGGGCTCTGAAGGCAGAGGCAGGTGGATCTCTGTGACTTCAAGGCCAGCCTGGTCTACAGAGTGAGTTCCAGGCCAGCTGGGGCTATAGGGAGACCTTGTCTCAAAAAGAAAAAGAAAAAAATCCCTTTCTGAAACTAATGAGACACCTTTTGCACTTGAAGATTAGTATACATGATAGGAAAGGGAGATGTTATGACTTCACACTTTATGAAATTTAAGAGATAAAAGAGGAAAAGAAATCAGTACTACCTCAGTAATTGCTAATGTTCTAGTATCTTAAGACATTATGTTCTCTTTTCTGTTAGGCTTGCAACATGAAAATCCCATGCATCGTGACCTTATTCTGGCCCTTCTCCATGCTGTTCCTCTCTTATGAAAGCGTAACATCTAAAACAGTAAGTTTTCAAGACCAAAGCCCTGAAAAAAAAATATGTTGGGGAGGGGGTATTTTTGAGACAGGTACTCCCTTTAGTCCCAACTGGCCTGGAGTGAAAATATTTTTAAACATATACTTTCTCCACATATATTAAAATATATAAAAGCAAGAAACAAAAAAATGTAAACTGATAAGCTATTAAAAATTAACTCTTCCCAGCATAGACATGAGGAAAAAAAAAAATTAACTCTTCAGAGCCAATAAGATGTCTCAGTGTACCAGTAAAGGTGCTTGCCAACAAGCCTGATGACTTGAGTTGGATCCCTAGAATTCACTATGGAAAGAGAGAACTGACTCCTCAAAGTTATCCTCTAGCCTCTGAATGTGTGCTTGCCTACACACACACACACACACACACACACACACACACACACTATACACACAATAAAATTTAAAATAAAAATTCTTTTTTAAAGTTTTCAAATAAAAATAAGTATTTTTAATATTTTATTTTATGTGTATGAGTATAATGCCTGCATGTATGTAAGTGCACCTGTGTCATTCAGTACCTGCAGAGGCTAGAAAAGGGAGTCGCATGCCCTGGAAATAGAATTATAGATGGTTGTTAGCTGCCATGTGGGTACCGGGAACCAAACTCAGGTCCACTGCAAGAGCAGTCACTGCTATTAACTGCTAAGCCATATCTCCAGTCCCTCAAATAAAAAATATTTTAATTATTTTTTTTAATTTTAAAAACTTTTAACATAAAAGTATTAATGTTTAATGGTAAAAAAAATTATAAATAAAATGTTCCAACCCCTTGGGAGGATCATTGTTGATTAAGCAATAAGCTAATACTACTAGAAAAAATAAGTACACATACATTGATGCCATGATAAAAGTAACACTGAGATTACCTCCTCAGCTTGGCTGCAACTCCTATTCTCCACTTAGAAAAAATACTGGTGGGAACTAAGTTGGACATTATTATGTCTTAATATCTTGACTACAATATACTTACAATTTTCTAGATTAAACATGTATGTGTATCTATCTAGTTAACAAGAATTCTAAAATAGGGACTTTTAAATTTTTATTCCTTTTTATTGAATTGTTTTTCATACATATTTTTTCAGCCTGTCTTAATCATCATTATACCTGCTTCTCCCTTGGCACCCTCCCTTACAACACCCTTAGTTCACACCTTCTGTCAATTGATGGCGCCAGATTACTCTCCCCGCTCGCTCCTCAGTGCAGCTCCTCCCCTGAGCTCCAGTCAGCCTATCCAGAGTCTCTTTTCTAAAGAAGGCCAGGTCTTCCTTATCTGACCTCCATCTGATGCCAATATGTCCGCAGCCAGGGTTGGGCTCTGCTACCCACTTCTGCAGTCTGTGCTGGGGTTTTGTCCAACTGAGCTTCCATGGGGCTTGTGCATGCTGATATCCATGCTGTAGGTTCATATGAACCGGGTCCCAGGAGCTTGTAGGATTCATTTCCGTTTGGTCTTGCATCACCTCCCTGGCTCTTACAATCTTTCTGCCCCCTCTTCCACAACCCTCCCTGAGCCCTTGGTGGGTGAAGATGAATATAGACAGCCCGTCCATGGAACCACACTCTGTAGACTCCTAGTCTTCACGGTTTAGCCATTCAGGCTCTTTTGGGTTCCTGGTCTCCTGTTGCATGGTGGAGCTTCCTTAACGAGAATTAAGAGGTAGTTAATGCCTTCTTGGGTCCTTGTTCTATGATGCCTGGGTCTTGTCTGTAGAGGCTGCATTGTACATGTGTCACCTATGCATTATTCTCATCTGGAGCAGAAGCTTCTTTTCTGAATGGTGTCTGGGATATTTGTCTGTAAACGTAAGGACACTTCTTTTGGAGTTAGTAAAAGGTTACCTTAGCCTAAAGATGTGTCTACCTTGTGGAACTGTCTATGATCTATAACCTCTCCAGATGCATCTGGCTATGTTAACATTACTGCACGAGTTTCCTCCCACTGAATGGGCTTTAGGTTCAATTGGATAGCCACTGATTATTGCACCACTGTCATATGCTGCGCTGGTCACTGACGTGGGTATTTGTCTTGAGGCTGATTTTGGACCATCTATTGATGATCTCCCTTAGTGGCTTGCATAGTGCTCTCCACAGCTATGAGAGCTAGCCTTCAGGGGTGGTGGCTTCCAGATCAGATCCAGCTCCATTGTCTCTGAAGTATGCCCTGTCTTCAACAATACGGTCTTACTTTCAGATTCTGGGAGGCAACCAAGGGCTGTGACAATAGCTGTGTAATTTTGGAGGTCTCTTGGACTACCCTAGCCAATGACTCAAAGGAAGGTTTCTTCTTTCTGGTATTGTTTCTTGATATGCAGCCTTCATCTTTCTATATGGACTCATGAAGAGGTGCTGTTTGTGTACTTTGTCAACAGGTTGTTAGACTAATATGAGTCTCTCAGGTTTTTTACCCTAGCAAGGCATTATTTATCTCTCCTCTTTCCCTTTACCTGTCTAGACTCCCTTCATGTCTTCTCCATGCCTTTTCCACTTAAAGTATTCCTGTTTCTCTCTCGACACTGCCAGTCTGCTATGGCCCCACTTCTCTCAGGCTCCTTTTTCCCCCTTTTATCCTGGCCCCTTTCCTTCTATAACCCTTCCACTCCCTTCCCACTTATATACCCTGATTTTACACATTCCTCCCTTAGTAACACCTGTCACCTACCAGCCTTCTATCTCAGGTTCCCTTTTTCCCTTTACCTTCCTGGTTCCTTTTCATTTACCTGGTTCCTCAAGTTACATCGTGGTATATACTTACATATATGGATTGAGTGCTAGGATCCACAAATGAGGGACAATATATATCGTTTGTTTTTCTGAGTCTGTGTTACTTCGTTTAGCATAAAGCTTCTAGTTCCATCCATTTACCTCCAAATTTCTTTACTGCTGCACAAAAATGTTCCACGTTTTCATTACCCACTCATCAGCTGAGGGACACTTAGGTTGCTTCCAGCTCTTCACTACGTGAAAAGAGCAGCAATAAACAGGGATTGCACGCATCTCTGCAATAGGATGAGTCCTTTGGATATTTACCCAGGAGTATATGGCTGGGTCAAATGGTAGGTTCATTTTTACTCTTTTAAGAGTTCTCCACATTGCATTCCATAGGGTGTGCACAAGTTTGTAATCCCACCAGCAGGGAATGAGTGTTCTCCTTTCCCCACAACCTTGCTAGCATTTGTTATCATTTGTTTTCCTGATCAAGGCAAGTCTTACTGGGGTAAGATGAAATATTTTAAAGTGGTTTTAATTTGCATTTCCCTAATTAAAAATGATGTTGAACACTTTTTTTTTAATTTTTTTTTATTTAATTTTATTTCTGTATGTGTATGAATGTACTGTCTGCATGCAGGTCTGTGCACCCGTGTCGTGCAATGCCGCGGAGGTCAGAAGAGGGTCTCGGACTCCCCTGGAACTGGAGTTCTCCTGGAATTGGAGTTTCAGACGGTTCTCGGCCGCCATGTGGGTACTGGGGATCGAACCCGGGTGTTGAACACTTCTTAAGATGTTTCTTAGCCATCTCTTGAGAAGTCTCTGTTCAGATCTTCAGCCCATTTTTTAACTGGGTCACTTATTTTCTTGGTCCTTTGAGCTTGCAAGGTCTTGTGCATGCTGCCAGCGCTGCTGCCAGGTCACATGACAAACTTTCGGCATCTGGAAAGCTGCTTCACCACCTGCTTCTTACAGTCTTTCTGCTCCTCTTCTGCAATGATCCCCAAGCCCTAGGTGGGCAAGGTTTATATATCCAGGCACGCACGCTCTGCAGTCTTGGTCTCTTCATTTGGCCAGCTGTGATTTCCTATTTAATCACCAGCTGGTATATGAGGAAACTTTACTAGTCAGAGTTGAGAGAGCTGTGATCTCTGGGCAAAATCCTAATACAACAAAAGCAATCTTTATTTTATAAAATGAGTTCTTTAAAAATTGACTAAAAATTAAGCTGGAATGATGGCTCAGCTTAAAAGCGCTTGCTTGCTGTTTTGCAGAAGATGTGTTCAGTTCCCACTAACCTCATGACCACTCACAACCAACTGTTACTCCTGTTCCAGGAGATCAGCACCCTCCTCTGGCCTTTGTAAGCACCAGGCACATATGTGGTAAACATACATACATATAGGCACTAACACATTAACACAAATGAAAAAATAAGGAAGCTAAAATAGAAATCTACAATTTTTCAATATACAGTCAAAGATTAGTTCCATGACATAAAAAAAAAAAAAAAGGGTTTAAAATATTGGCTGGGGCCAGGGAAGCTGAGCAGGTAGCTTAGTGAACAAAGAGCTTGCTGTGCAAGTATGAAGCACTCACTTATACCCAAAACTGAGGCAATGAGTTGTAGCCAACCTCTGACCTACACACACACACACACACACACACACACACACACACACACACACACCATACACATTAAATAATAAAGTAAAACAGAATGAATTGGCCACGAACATCAGTCCATAACTCCAGTACCAGGGGATCTGATGCTCTCTTCTTACCTCCACAGGCATTGCATGACACAGGTGCACTTACACACACTCAGGCAATATATTTATATGTACACATAAAAATTTAAATTTTTAAAAATAGACTGTAGAAGGGTGCTCCAATGGTAGAGCTCTTATCTAGCATGTGCCAGGCCCTGGGCTTAATGCCCAGTCCTGTCAAAAAAAATTTTTTTTGTAATATAGGAAATTAAGCCAGTTTAATTTTGTTTGTTTGTTTGTTTTTTGGTATTTTCAAGACAGGGTCTCCCTTTAATCCCAGCTGGCCTGGAGCTCACTCTGTAGACCCCAGGAGGGCCTTGAACTCACAGAGATCCACCTGCCTCTGCCTCCCAAGTGCTGGGATCAAAGGTGTGCGCCACCATGCCTGGCAAGCCAGCTTAATTTTGTGATCCCAGAATGCAAGAGACTGAGGCAAGAATATCAGGAATTGGCTAGCTTATGCTACATACCAAACAAAAAGAAAATAAAAACACCATGTCAATCAATAAAAATAATAAAATGTGGGCTAGAGAGACAGCTAGGCAGTTAAGAGCACATACAGATTTTGAAGAGAGGCCAAGTTCAAATCCCAGCACCATATCAGACAGCTCACAACTGCCTGTAAGTCCAGCTCATGGGGATCTAATACCTCTGGCTTCAGTGGATAATTGTTCTCATTTGCACATATCTATACACAGATACACACACATATCTATACACAGATACACACACATATAATCTTTTTATACTAAAAACTTATAAATGTAAGAAAGTTTAAAACCTTACTGAGTTAAGGCAGAACTTATATGGCTGCATTATTATCTAACTACAGAGACAGTGAAGAACTATGTCTTTGAATTTATACATAAAGATAGCATTTCAGGGTATGTATCTCATTAAATTCAATCATGGCTCAAATTCTAATACAAGGCAATTATTTACTTTTAAAACAGCAAACTTGTGAGCTGTTAAAACCAAGAGAGATTGAGGAGGCTTTGTGTGTGTTTGTTTGCTTGCTTGCTTGCTTGCCTGTTTTGAGACAGCATCTCCCTATAGTCACAGCTGGTCTGAACTTGATATTAGGCCAGGCTGGACTTGATCTCACAGAGAACTGCCTGCTTCTGCCTCCCAAGTGCTGGGTTAAAGGCATGTGCCACCACATCTGGCTTAGGGTATGTGTTGGTCAACTCCACAAACTTCAAAATCTACATTTTTAATTTCTCCCATAAATGTCTATACCTTGCATGCTAGAATATCAAATAAGGCTTTGAGTTGTTTTCTTTGGATCTTTTTCAAGACAACATCTCCTTATTTACCCAAGGATGGCCTTGAACTTAGTAGTCCCTTTCCTTAGCCTCCCAAGTGCTAGGATCTGAACTTAGTAGTCCCTTGCCTTAGCCTCCCAAGTGCTAGGGTCACAAATATGATAATATCCCCAATTAAGTCACAGAATTGTTATTTATCTTGTGTTTTTGTAACTAGAAATTCACTTAAGTATTAACAGGTGGAAAGTATCTGTGGAACAAAGTGGATTCTCCCTGCTTGGTTGTTATCAGAAGTTCCTTAATCTTTAGTTTCATCTCCACAAAGAAATCCATTTTCTCTTCCTTTTTCACATTATACACATTTGTTTCATAAAATGAGATATGTAATTTTGAGAAATTCCATTAGTTTTTCCGATTAAAGCATTTCTATTTTTTTTTCTTTTCTAGGAAGTCAAATACAATTTCACTGAAAAGAATTATTCTTTGATTCCAGCTGGTATTAATAACGTTACTACCCTTGATCTCAGTTATAACCATATCACTCTGAATGCTTCAGACATAAGGGTTTTACATATGTATACTTTACTCACAGAGCTCTACTTGACTGGGAATGATGTCACTGTCTTATACAATAATAGTTTCAGTAATCTATCCAACCTAGAACTTTTAAATATTTGTAGAAATTTGATTGGTACAATTCAACGGGATGCATTTGTAGGCCTAAATAAACTAAAACAGTTACACCTCTGCCAAAATCAAGTACTACAGCTAAATTCTGACATGTTTGTGCCTCTAAACAACCTGAAAGTTCTGAACCTGCAAGGCAATTTGATAAGTAGCTTTGATGTGCCACAACAATTTCATCTGGAAGTAATAATTTTATATGGAAACCCGTGGAACTGCACTTGTCCTCTGCTCAACCTGCAGAACTGGCTCAACACATCAAATGTAACACTAGGTAAGCCGTCAGATTGTAAGCAAAACCAAAATGTGATCAACTTCTGATGTTCCATCCTACATTTATTTTTAAAAGAGGATGTACTGGGATGGGGTATGGTGCAATGGTAGGCAGCAGGCATGAGGCCTTGCTGAATAAATCCTCTCCTTCTCTTGTCCTGGAGGTGATAGGTAATTTAAATATTTTCAGTATAAGAGAAAGTAGTATTGAGCATACAGAGTCAATAGATAAGATTAATTCTATACATCTGACAAAGTAGCACATGCATTTAATCCCAGCACTTAGGAGACAAACGTAATAAATTCTCTGAGTTCAAGGCCAGCCTGGTCGGTCTACATAGCAAGTTCAAGGCCAGCCAGGGCAGCACAGTTAAACCTATCTCAAAAAAAAAAAAAAGAAAATTACTTCTTTAATTCTCTCTTACATTTTTTTAGGGTATCTTGTCCCAGAATAAGTAAAAGGAGGAGCCTTGCTCTTAATTGTTTGGCTGGCTGGCTGGTTTCTGGTACTGGGGACTGAACTCAAGACGCCTTTATTTGCTGACTGCAGATCATACACTGCTTGAGATCCAAATTGTAGCTATCATCTTTTTTTTTTTTTTTTTTTTTTTTTTGGTGTTTTTGAGACAGGGTCTCCCTATAGCCCCAGATGGCCTTGAACTCTCTCTGTAGATGAGACTGGCCTTGAACTCAGAGATCCACCTGCCTCTGCCTCCCAAGTGCTGGGATGAAAGGCATGTGCCACCACGCCCAGCCCAGCTATAATCTTTTAAAAAATATTTTATTTATTATTATTTTATGTGTATGACTATACTGCCTGCATGTGTCAAGTGCAACCGTGTCATGCAATGCCCACAGAGGTCATAACAAAGCAGTGGAACTAGAGTTATTGAGGGTTGTTAGCCACCGTGTGGGTGCTGGGGATAGAACCCAGGTCCTGTGCAAGAGCAGCCAGTGCTCTTCAAACGGAGCCATCTATCCAGTTCCACAGCCATAATCTTAATCATAAAAGTTTCCTAATATAAAAAGTAAACAATAAAAACATACTGCAATTAAGTGTATTTATTACAGGAATATGCCTCACTCCTCCTTGATATATAAATACATCAAGTTCATTTATTAAAATACCCTTAAAAAGACAGATATACCAAGAATTCTAAACAAACATTATGTTATTAACCATTGTAAGTCTCTATAAGTCTTAATCTATTTTTTCTTTACTAGAAAATGAAAATATCACCATGTGTCACTATCCATATGACCTAAAGTACTACTGCCTCAAAACAGCACCCTTTACAACTGAATGCCACTCAAAATTTATTTCAACTATAACTGAAGATATTTATACTCATTTTCAGTTCAATTCAACATTCAATAGTTCTTTAAACAATTCAACACAAAATTCAGGTAATGTACTGCTTATGAATATTACTATTGCTTAAGGTGTCAACTAAATAGCTTTTCTTTATCTTTCACCATTTAAGTTTCTATAAACAATGTAAAAGAACAATGGGGGGGTTCTTTTTAAGACAGGGTCTCCCTGAACCCCAGCTGGCCTGGAACTAGCTGTTTAGACCAGGCTGGCCTTTAACTCACAGAAATCTGCCTGCTTCTGCCTCCTAAGTGCTGGAATTAAAGGCACACCACCACACCCGGCTGAGAACAATTTTTTATCTCAACAAAAGATTTACAAAATACTAGGATTCTAATCTAGGCTCTGTTAGTGATTACCCACATGCTATTGTGTATTAGAGCTAACTTTCTAAGTCTTCAACTTAGTCAAGACACAATCCTTAATAAGCGCAGATCCGGGGCTGGAGAGATGGCCTAGCGGTTAAGAGCACCGACTGCTCTTGCAGAGGACCCGGGTTCGATCCCCAGCACCCACATGGCGGCTGAGAACCGTCTTAACTCCAGTTCCAGGGGAATCTGACACCCTCTTCTGACCTCCGCGGCATTGCATGACACGGGTGCACAAACCTACATGCAGACAGTACATTCATACACATACAAGAATAAATAAAAAATAAATAAATAAATAAATAAAGCACAGATCCACAATGGTCTTAATGTAAATGGGTAATAATACCTCCAAAGACAGCTACAGCGTGGGACCAGAAGTATTCTGGATTCTGATTTTTTTTAACTTGTAGTATTTCCAAGATCCAGGTTTAAATACAAAATTTGTTTATGTTTCAAAAACAGCCCATACATATAGCCTAAAAATCATATAACACAATATTTTTAGTGCACTTGTGTTGTAACTATGTCCTGTAACTTGAGGACTTCTATGGAGTTTTTTACTTGTAAAATCATGGTGGTGCTCAAAAAGTTAGCTGATTTTGGAGCATTTCAGGTTTTTAGATTAGGGCTATTCAGCCTTGGGACATTTTGGAAAAAGATATCCTTTCAGTATGCTTTTCTTTAGTGTATTAGTAACTTTTGCCCAAAGAAAACTATAAAGTTTGTTCATTTCTGATACTGTGTGATTTTTGTCCACTTAAAATTTCTCTCTCTTTTCCCTTTAAGAACATGAGCCTCTCGGGAAAAGCTGGGCTTTCCTCGGTGGTGTCATCCTCACTGTACTGGTAACGTCACTCCTCATCGTTCTGGCTATCAAATGCCCAATATGGTATACTCTTCTGCTTAGCTATACTCATCACCGCCTGGAAGAGCATGAAGCAGAAACCTATGAAGATGCACTTGCTAGAAACCCAAGTTCTCTTTCACAAATAACAGACACAAACTCTGAAGACACTACAGTAATATTTGAGTGCTTGCATTCATTTGTGGCAGATGACGATGGGTTTATTGAAGACAAATATATAGATGTCCATGAACTATGTGAAGAAAAATAATTTTTCATTTTAGAATTTTGGGAAAAAACATTATCAGTCTACTCACAGCTTAAACATGAAGATTTTCATTTGACAAATAAACTATAGCTGATAGTTCATGTGCATTATGTAATATACAATGTTTTTACTGTATTGAACAAGCAAGTCCAAATACAGTAACACTCTGGCTAGCTAAAAGATGCATAATTCATCTACAACACCAGCATCACTACTGTCAGCAACATCCAAGAAACCACAGATTAGTCAAAACAAGTCCTGAAGCCTTTATTAACTAAAGTGAACAGATTCCCATATTAACAAATACTTGTAGTATCATATGTATTGTTATACTAAAATTCCAATCAGCAAAGAAATATAGATTTTAGATTTCTATCACTAAAATGAGGATGGGTGAGCTTTGACTATAGACTTAGATTGCTTTTGTGCACAGAAACTGAATTCATAGAAATTGAAAAATATTTTTTGGGGTTCCTGAATTTGGAAAACAAAATTTCCTCAAAATTAGTAGTAACTTAAAGCATAGGAAAATATTTAAGAATAATCTCTAATAATTACTCCACATCTTGGTCGTGGATCATTAGAAATGGTTCTGCTATAATACATGATCACCATAATTTAACACTGAAGTGGTTCTAAACCAGGTATCACAATGAGTTAGGCATTTTCTTTTTTTTTTTGGTCTTTTTGAGACAGGGTCTCCTTGTAGCCCCAGTTGTCCTGAAACTCACTTTGTAGACCAGGTTGGCCTTGAACTCACAAAGATCGGCCTGCCTCCTGCCTCTGCCTCCCGAGTGCTAGGATTAAAGGTGTGCGCCACCACGCCCTGCTGGCATTTTCTTTTAAAAATGCACATTTCTTTTTTTTTTTTTCTTTTTTCAATCATAAGCTAAAGATGCTAAAACCTATGATTATGTGGCATTCATATGTGCATATTTTGGAGTGATGTATATTGGAAGGAATAACAATAACAACAAAAAGACTGGGTCAAAGAACTGACTGAAATGGTGAACTTCTGCTCAAAACAGTAAACTTCTGCATTGAGAATTTTGAGAGAGACTGAGAAAAAGATGAAAAACATGTTTGGCAGAATGCATGAGCTCTGGTGGGATGGGAGCAGGGAGGGAGGCATGGGTCCAGATTTGATTTGAAATTTTATATGAAATGCACAAAGCTTCAATAAAAATTGGCCTTGAAAAAAAATGCACATTTCTGGGCTGGAGAGATGGCCTAGCAGTTGGGAGGTTGGGAGCACGACTGCTCTTGCAGAGGACCTGGGTTCGATCCCCAGCACCCACATGGTGGCTGAGAACCATCTGTAACTCCAATTCCAGGAGAACTCCAGTTCCAGGGGAATCCGACACCCTCTTCTGACCTCCTCAGCACTGCACGACATGGGTGCACAGACCTACATGTAGACAGTACATTCATACACATACGAGAATAAATAAAAATTTAAATAAATAAATATTAAAAAATAAAAAATAAAAATGCACATTTCTGTATCTGTCTGAAAGATTATCATTCAAATTTTTCTGTGCTAGAGCTGAGGAATCTTTAGGTGTCCACAGACACCTATTTATGTTTCAATACAGACCATGTTTCCAAAATTGTTTTCTAGAGCATTCATTTCCTCAAAAATCATTGATAAGCATCTACAGAAAAAGAAAAAGGAGCCTGTCAAATTACTATAGGAAACTGAATTGAAATGAGGTAAACTAAGATTCTTTACTATGGTACTTAACTGAGATTTGCTTATTTGAGTAACAAATCCTTTTTGGAGGTAAATCTACTAAGAGCTTAGAGCACAGTAACAGACCAAAGAACATACTCTGGGAGACACTAGCCAAGCATTATTAAAGGAAGAATATATCTAAAGTCATTTTTTTTCCCAATTCCCTTATAATGAACTGGTTGCAAACATAATTTAATAACTTATCAAAAAGAAGAATTAAAAACTTGAAAAATATGTATTTTAACATTCTGCAAGTGGGAAAATTAAGTAGATTAATCTATACCTTTTACAGATAAGGCTACCTGTAAATACTGCAAAATACTTACAGATGAGATAGTAATAGTAAAATACATTGTCTGTGACTCTCTTCAGCAGAATATATGGACAGGGACAGTGGCCCAGAACTGCGGCTGGAGCACAGCTGGAAATGTGCTGACAGAGCTGGGATATGGGGGTGGGATGCAATGCTGCAACTGTGTGTGTTCCGATATCTCATTAATAAAGTTTCCAACGGCCGGGCGTGGTGGGGCACGTCTTTAATCCTAGCACTTGGGAGGCAGAGACAGGCGGATCTTTGTGAGTTCAAGGCCAGCCTGGTCTACAGAGTGAATTCCAGGACAGCTGGGGCTACAGGGAAACCCTGTCTCAAAAAAAGACAAAAAACAAACAAAAAAAAAACCAAAAAAAAATAAATAAATAAAGTTTCCAACGTATGTACTTGATAACTTCTAACAAAACAAGGTACTAAAAACAAAGAATCCTGGGCCTGGTATGGTGGCGCACACCTTTAATCCCAGCACTCGGGAGGCAGAGGCAAGCAGATCTCTGTGAGTTCAAGGCCAGCCTGGTCTACAGAGGGAGCACCAGGCCAGCTGAGACTAAAGGGAGACCCTGTCTCAAAAAGACCAAAAAAAAAGGATCCTATCATAATCCACAGAATAGCCTTTTTATTTTATTTTATTCTATTTTAGTCTTTATAAGACAGGGTCCCCTTGTAGCTACGGCTGGCCTGGAACTCACTATGGCGACTAGGCTGACCTCAATCTCACAGAGATCCACTCACCTCTGCCTCCCAAGTGCTGGGATCGAAGACATGCATCACCAATCCCAGCCAGAATAAGAGTCTTTTTTTTAAAGTAATATAAGCAGGGCTGGCAAGATGGCTCAGTGGTTAAAAGTGCCTGCAACAAAGTCTAACCACTTGAGTTCAATCCCTAGGACCCAATTCCTGCCAAGTTGTCCTCTGACCTCCACATGTGCATATGGTACACATCACATATGGCACACGTCACATACGGCAACATACATACACATTCACACACTCATAATAAACAAAAATATAATCAAAGCATTTAAATGTTATATAAATAGTACATTCAGTTCAAATGTCCACTGAGGGAAGAATATATCCCATGAAACAAAAGAACTGACTCATGTTTATAATGCATATTTGCTGGTGTTCACAGTAACATAAAGGGTACAAATATGTCTCATCAATTATAAATTGTTTTAAGTCTCAATTTTTTTATTTTTTATTTTTTTTGGTATTTTTGAGACAGGGTCTCCCTTTAGTCCCAACTGGCCTGGAGCTCGCTCTGTAGACCAGGCTGGCCTTGAACTCACAGAGATCTGCTACCTCTGCCTCCCAAGTGCTGGGATTAAAAGGCATGTGCCACAACACCCTGCTTAAGTCTTCAATTTTAAAACATAATTTAAGTGTCTTTTTTAGCCTATCATTCTGCCAAAATATAATTTCCTGATTATAATATGTAAAAATTAGTATTTGAGGAATATATTAAAATGAAATTATAAATGGGCAAAGATTATATCTAATTTTTTATGTTTAGCAGCTTCTTAGTATTGGATATCTAACAAATATCTCACAAAGTGAAGAAATGTAAATGGATGTAATATTGTAATAAATGGATGTAATACTGTAATTCTGCTTTTAAAGGAAGGACAATTGATCTTGACTAATACCAAACTAGCAAAGACAGACATAAGAATCAGAGGAGAATCAATTCAAACAGATATATGGCCTGAATTAAAGTCATATACTTAATTTTTAAACATTGTTGCAATAACATGCCAAGGTTGTAACTATAACCAGTTTGCCCTGGATAGGTTTTCCATAATAAACCAAGGATCACTCCACACAATGATGGAGAGAACTTACTCTTGCAAGTTGTTCTCTGAACTTCACATACATGTCTCCTACCCAACAAAAGAAATAAATTTAAAAGTGCTAGAGAGATGGCTCAGCGGTTAAGAGCACCGACTGCTCTTGCAGAGGACCCAGGTTCGATTCCCAGCACGCACATGGCGGCTAAGAACCGTCTTTAACTCTAGTTCCAGGGGAATCCAACGCCCTCTTCTGACCTCTGTGGCATTGCATGACACGGGTGCACCAACCTACATGCAGACAGTATACTCATACACATAAAAAATAATAAATAAATAAATTTAAAATAAATAAATAAAAGTACTGTAATTTGTCCTAAGGATGTCACCATACAGTTCTAAAACTGTGTTTGTGTACTTTTAATTAAAGCTAATGATCTAGACTTTCCTGTCTTTTTTAGGAAGATTTAAGAATAAAATTTTTCTTCTGAAATTTACCATGTAGTAGAATAGATTTATCTCATATGCTGCTAGACATGTCAGTAGTACTAGGTTACCTGACTACAAACTCAGAGGGAGTAAGAAAGGCCAGACCTTGAGAAGGCAGACGGGAAAAGCTTCTATGTTCCAGAATCATCAGGCTTGGCTGCAAGTGCCTTTACCCACTGGCCTACTCAAATTACAGTACACAAAGAACTTCTTTAATCAAATGAACCAAATACATACAAATCTATCTTCAGGGCTGGAGAAATGGCCTAGCGGTTAAGAGAGCCAACTGCTCTTGCAGAGGACCCAGGTTCGATCCCCAGCACCCACATGGCAGCTGAGAACCATCTTTGGCGCCAGTTCCAGAGGAATCCAACACCCTCTCCTGACCTCCACAGCATTGCACGACATGGGTGCACAAACCTACATGCAAACAGTACATTCATACACATAAAAAATAAATAAAATTTAAAAAAAATTAAAGACATGTCACCTATAATTATAAAAAAAACTATCTTCTTTGGGGCTGGAGAGATGGCCTAGCGGTTAAGAGTACCGACGCTCTTGCAGAGGACCCGGGTTCGATCCCCAGCACCCACATGGCGGCTAAGAACCATCTGTAACTCCAATTCCAGGAGAACTCCAGTTCCAGGGGAATCCGAGACCCTCTTCTGACCTCCGCGGCATTGCACGACATGGGTGCACAGACCTGCATGCAGACAATACATTCATACACATGCAAAAATAAATAATAATAAAAAAAAAACTATCTTCAACTTATAGTTTTAGACTATGTTTTTAGATTATGTTTTTGGATGAAATATCTGTAAATTACATAGATACAGTATTTATTCATCTTACCTGGTTATTACAGAACTTTTGAGATAATGAATGATGACTTAAATGTTCTAAATTCTTTTAAGTATTAAGGGGTTATAACATAATTTTTCTAGTACCTAGAAGGTATACAGTAAATAAATGACAGATATTTGCTAATTGTTTTTAAAGCAAGTAGAAAAGGGAAAAAGAGAGGGAAGAAGGAAAAACCTTTCAAGTAAGAGCTTGCTATTCTTCGTACGAGGGAAGAGGTTGCTAATATTTTCAGTTCTAAAAAAGCTTTTTATGGCAGCTTTGCTAATGAGGAAAGGGACTCCTTTGTTTCTCATCAGCAGAGGAATTTTATTTTTTTCCAAGTATTTCATCATTATATTTAACAGCCTATTCTTTATCAAGTATAAAATATTTCATCATTATATTTAACAGCCTATTCTTTATCAAGTATAAAACAGGCAGAAGTAGCATGGCAGTGTAGACAGTGTTACAAAATTTTAATAATTCTGGTTAATAACAATCCTTGACCTCAAAGAGGTTAACAGCAATAAGCTTCTGGGACAGAATGTGTTTGTTTATAATGTCATACACAGTATGTAATATTGTAATTCTGCTTTTAAAGGACAACTGATCTTGACTAATACCAAACTAGCAAAAGCAGACATAAGGATCCTTTAATAAGGAAAAAACAAATTTAAAGCCAGGCATAGTGGTGCACACCTTTAATCCCAGCACAACGGAGGCAAAGGCAGAAGGATCTCTGTGAGTTCAAGGCCAGCCTGGTCTACATAGTGAGTTCCGGGCCAGCTGGGGCTATAGGGAGACCCAGTCTCAAAATGACCAAAAAACAGAAACAAAAACAAACTGATTTAAAACGTACATTTTAATTTAACTTATTCATTATCTTTGCATGGATTCCTGCTGCTGCTATACTTACTTTAATAATAAAGTCAAAGCTAACCAGTATTTAGTCTTTATAGAGAATTTACATATAAATACATGATTATATTATATAGATTATAGGAGGCAAAGAAAATATAAAAATAATCATCACCAGTGTCAGCTAGATAAGGTACAAAGTCTATTAACTAACAACTTCACTAAAATAGAGCTAATATATCACAAGTCAAACTAGCTAAAAGTTAGGTTAAAATTATAAGTGATAGATATAAAGACATTATTCATCTTAGAATTTAAGTTTCTAGAAACAAAAATCACATTTATGTAATTGAGTAGTCATTTTCTTTGTACAAAGTTTTTCCAGGCGTAGTGGCCTGTGCCTTTAATGACAGCTCTTGGAGGCAGAAGGAGGTGGACCTCTGTTGAGATGGAGGCAGTTTGGTCTACATGTACCAGCCAAGTTCTAAGCCAGGTGTAGCTACTGGGAGACCCTGTCTCAAAAGGACAAAAAAAAAAAAAAAAAAAAAAAAAAAAACATACTTATATATATATATCTACATATATATATATATGTCTTCAGGGACAAATTGAAAGGGGAAATGGCAAATGGCATGTATTTGATGTTAAGATAAATTTGATAAGATGTTATGGGGGCTGGAGAGATGGCTCAACAGTTATGAGTACTTGCTGCTCTATCTACAGAAGGCCAGGTTCAATTACCAACACTCATATGGAGGCTAACAGCAGTCTGCTAACTCCAGTTAAAGGGGATTCAATGCCCTCTACTAACCTCCACCAGTACTGCATGACACAAGCCCACTAACATACATGCAGGTACAACACTCATAAACATAAAGTAAAATAAGTTTTTAAAATTGCTAAGATGTTATGGTAAGTTGAGATAAATATAAACAATAAATTTTCTATTGCAAATATATATGGTAATTTTTTGGGGGGAGAGTTTGAGACAGAGTCTCCCTGGGGCTTCTGCTGGAACTCACTGTAGACCAGGCTGGCCTCGAACACACAGAGATCTACCTGCCTCTGCCTCCTGAGTGCTGGGATTAAAGGCATGCACCACCCTGCCCGGCCTACATGTTAAATTTTAAAAGTCAAGAGAAAATTTCAAAGTCACTGAGTCAAGTGTGGTAGCTCATGCTTATAATCCCAGCCCTCAGGAGGACAAGGCAGGAAGTTCAAAGCTGCCTGAATTACAAAATGAGGCCCTGCCTCAAAAAACTAACAAAAATATCAAATAGGAGAAAAAACAGTTAAATTTTTAATAAGGAAATACATGACTTACAAGTTATACCATCTACCAAAACTATTTATAAATATTTGATTTTTAACTGGGGTGAACTTACGCTTGTCTTTCGGTAAATATGACATCCATACTTTGTGTTTCCCGATCATTTTGAGCTTTAAGCTGTGTGAAGAGTTAACAGAGAAGTTAGTGATAAAAGACTAACTCTTTAAAGGTTACTCTGGAATTAAATGAGATTATTATTATAATAATGCCACGTGCAAAAACTAAAAAAATAACTTTCATCTCACAAAGGGCACTTATCAGGTAAAAGAATGCCATCTTTTATATAGGCATCATAAGCTCATGCCAAAAACACTCATTGTCCTTCGGCAATCTGTCCAATAATTCAATTTAAACTTAATTTATATAAATGGCATTTCAATAACATACAGAATGTTTACTAAATATTTGAATAGCAATATGTTGAATTTGAAATTAACAGCATTTTGTTCTTAAGTCATTCCTGATTTGCTAAATACTCCTAGTTGATTCTGTATATCCAGACCTGAATCTGGATCCATCCCAAATAACTGACCAAAAACTTTTAGAAGTCTTCACTTTTTAGTTCTAGCATTAAAATACACATTTTAGTTTCTGAAACTGAAAATAATTTACTAAATTAATAAGCTTTTAGAACCCCCAAATTTAAGTCATTTGAAAAATTCTGTTTTCACCGGGCGTGGTAACACACACCTTTAATCCTAGCACTAAGGAGGCCGAGGCAGGTGGATATCTATGAGTTTAAGGCCAGCCTGATCTATAGAGTGAGTTCCAGGCCAGCTGGGGCTACAGGAAGACCCTATCTCAAAAAGACCAAAAAAAAAAAAATTCTGTTTTCATAGAAGTCTTTGATCATGTAAATAAACTGTTATATAATAATACTCTATATTTTTATCCAGATTTTAAGATGAAAATATTAACATGAGCACAGAACACAAATTCTATTTTATCAGTTATTATTTCCTCTGGTACATATCCATTTGTTTTTCTCTGTTATAAAAACTATGAAAAGGTATCTTTAAAGACACTGTTTCCATTGAGTTTTCAATTCCATTTTACAAAAATTAAAGCAGAAATCATGTTAACTAATGTATATCCAAGCAATATAGATGGTAGTTGCTGAGTGCAAGTCCAGTTCAGGCTGAGCTTTACTGACACCTACTAAACCCTTTACTATAACATCAACCAAGACAGCTCTATGGCAACAGTGATGCTTATCATCAGAGAACACCCATCTCTAAGGTCACCAGGTTGACCAAGCTATTTCCAGATAAATGGCTTATTACTAAATGATTCATTTGGAGGATATAGCTACTGCTTATATTTGTAATTTTCTTACCATGTTGTAATCATTCATTACTTCTTCCATTTCAGTATTGGTATTGAGTTTATCTACCAACTAAAAGCAAAAATTGAAGAAAAAAAAGCCATTTTATTACCCTTAGTGTTGTACTTAAGTCTTAATATATTAATATATTAAGTGTCTTATTTTCTAAGATAAAAATACTAATACATTGTGGGCTAAGATTAAAAACAATACTGAAAAAATGAACACAGTATACATTTGGCCAATAGATTAAACAACATTTTTAGTATGGAGAACTGAGAAATAATAAAATATTCTTCCTATATATCATTCTTGAAGAGCTTTACCTGCTCTGAAAAGACCAAATTTAGAAAGAAGGGTATAAAACATAATGGAGCCAAAATTTCAATAAAAGGTTAGTCTAAGTAGCAGTTAAAAACAAACTGGATGATGGGCATGGTGGCACACCCCTTTAATCCCAGCATTAAGGAGGCAGAGGCAGGCGGATCTCTGTGAGTTCAAGGCCAGCCTGGTCTACAGAGTGAGTTCCAGGACAGCTGGGGCTACAGGGAGACCCTGTCTCGAAAAGACCCCCCCCCAAAAAAAAAGAAAATCCTAGTTAATATTGGTTCTCATCAAGTATTTGTTATAGACTAGAATACTCAGCAAACAAGAAATACAATATTAAATCATAATTTAGCTAAGAGTAAAGGTGACAAAAGTTTGTCACTTCCATGTAATCAAGATACCATTTCTACTGAATGTACCTAAGGAGTGAGACGGAAGAAAATTCTGACACTAGAAATTTTCTTGGAGGCATTATTACTCTAAAGACAGAGACAGTTCCCAGCATCACCAAAGTGACTGTTTCTTCTTAAAAGTCCACACTGACCAGCATTCTTGGTGGAACTATGTTTAATGTATGTACTCTATTTTGACAGAATTAAAATATACAATGGAGGATTAATCTGTGTGCTAAATAATTAAATTCTTTTTTTTCTTTTTTTCTTTTTAATTTATTTATTTATATATTTATTTATCAAATCTAGACCCATAATAATTAAATTCTTTACATTTCATGATGGCAATAGTCCAAATGTGGTTTTAAAGCAATTTTTAAATTACTATTTAAATATTTCTAGGGGAAAAAAATTTCTGCATGCTTTGTAAGTCAAAGATTTTTCAAAAAATTGGCAGCTGGCAAGATGACTCAAGGCACCTGCCACCACGTTGGTGACCTGAGTTGAGTCCCCAAGACCAGTAAAGTGGAAAGAAGAGCTGACGTCCTGCAAGGCGTCCTCTGACCACCACACATGCACCTATGCACACACAGCAAATAAATACATTCATAAATGTAACTTCTTAAAGATGCAGAAGAATCTATATATCAATCTGTTAAGCCAAGTTACTTCTGAGGAGGTAAATGAGGGAAAAAAGAAAAGGACAATTTATTCTCTGCATTTTTTATAGTTCCAATTACTGATAAGAAGTTTTCACATGATATTTGGTATTTAAAATGTAATTTTAAGTGGCAAAAAAGCAATACAATCAGATAAAGAGAACGTTTCTCAGAAAAGATGAAGTACCATGTTGTAGTCTGCAAGCTGTCCTTGAAAGTCTTTAATTTCAACAGCTAAAGTCTCTGCCCTGCAAACAAAAATCAAATACATTCATAAATACATGAAAAGATCAATATTATGGACAGCTGAGCATGATGGAACACACCTTTAATCCCAGCACTCAGGAGGCAGAGGCAGGGGGATCTCTGTGAGTTCAAGGCCAGCCTGGTCTACATAGCAAGCTCCACGCCAGCTGGGTCTAAAGGGAAACCTTGTCTCAAAAAGACAAAAAAAAAAAAAAAAAAAAAAAGAATATTATGGACAATATGCATATGTTCAATAAACTCAGTATTATGAATTTATAATACTGAATTAATACTGAATTAATATTCAGTGGCGTGAGTTCATAATAAAGATCTTGAATGAAAAGTACCTTTAAAATTACTCACCTCTTTTCATAGGACAAATACACTGAATTTTCTTGATTGTACATTTCTATTTCTTTCTGAAGTTTATTAATTTCAGTTGTTAGTTCACTTATTTTACTTCTAATTGAAAAGAAAGAAAAAAAGCAATATTCTTAGAAAAATTCCTTCTATTTAAATACAATACATTTTTCTTAAATGTGTAACAATGATAACGCCCTCTTCTGACCTCCACAGTTATTTCCAAATACAGGTGCACTATTCACAGGCAGGCAAAACGCTCACACATAAAAATGAACCCAAAGAAATTTTCTTTAAAGAAAAGTTTCTGGGGTTCATGTGGCTAAAAATAAAGACCATTCATCTATTCCATTCAACTGATGAGAAACTGGACAGTGAGAAATTCTCTGACTATGAAAGACGAAGCAGGAGAGACCGGAAGCCTGCTCATAGTGCACTGGCCAATGTCCACACCAAACTGACACCTTCACATCTACTGCTCCAAGTTCCTAATAACAACCCGATGGACACTTTGGGTTAGTGACTGATATACGTGGGGGATAGACTGTCTTCTGCACGTTTGATACTCAACAGCATCACTGCTCTGGATGTCAGTAGCAATTTCTCCTAACCATAGCTATGACATCCAGAAATGCATGCATAATTTGGGGGGGAGGGTCACACCAACTGAGAACAATACAATGATCATGAATAGTTCTATTTCATCTTTTGAGTAAAGTGACAGGACATGAGAGTTATAATTGATGCCTTACTACATTTATTCATGGTAACTTGAAGAATAAATTAGGAGAAAACTACTCTTTTCTGTGCTGTTTAAGAATTGGACAATCAGGTTGGTTCCAGCTCTTTGCTATTGTGAAGAGAGCTGAAATAAACATGGCCGTGCATGTATCTCTGTGGTGGCGTAAGTCTTGAGGGTACATGCCCAGGAGTGGTATGGCTGGGTCGGGTGGCAAGTTCATTCCAAGTCTTCCAAGGGTTCTCCACACTGCTTTCCATAGTGGCTGTACGAGTTTACATTCCCACCAGCAGTGGATGAGTGTTCCCCTTTCCCCACAACCTCTCCAGCACTTGGTATCATTTGTTTTCTT
>VZQC01009936.1:1078298-1147325 GCA_009823505.1 Rhizomys pruinosus
TACAAGCTCACCTATGGAGAAGCAAATGTGTGCGGAGAACCTGGACAGACTTGGAACTGAAACTTGCCAACAGACCCTAGCCATACCCGTGACTCCTGGCATGTTGTACCCTCAAAGTGACTCTATGCCACGCACGAGAGATACCAATGGCAATCGGCCTAGTTTATTGTAGCTCTCTTCAAATAGCAAGGAGTGGAACCAACCTAAATGTCCCCCACAACTGAACGAGTGGATAGAGAAAATGTCGGCTACACTTAGACACAAGGTGATCCATTCGTATGCACGGTCAGTAAAAGAACACAAAGTATGACATCATGAGCTTGCAGGAAAACGGCTGAAACTAGAAGACATCAAATGACTCGGTGAGCTGATCAGTAACACAGGTCCCAGAAAAACTCAAAGACGATTGCAATGACTGAAAAGTATCGTCTCAATACTAAAAATGGTCGGATTTCTCTATAGCTGACCGAAGTTAACCCGTCGTAAAGTAACATCTTGCATTGGTATGATTTAAGTGACCACTCACTAAGAGGACTTTTGTTACAAAGGCATGTTGGGGCAATAATGCATTATTGGAAAACGAACAACAACAACAGAATAAATACTGCACTAAAGAACTGACTGACAGTGAACTTTTCTGCTCAAAAACAGTAACTTCCAATTAGGAAGTAATATATGAAGAAAGGACTAAAGAAGATGGAAACATGGTTTTCGCGGCAGATAGGACCACTGAGATCTGTGGTGGGGAAATGGACGAATGAAGGGGAACCATGACATGGTCTAGACTTTGTTAAGATTTAATGATAAAAAATAAAAAATAAAAAATAAATAAACAATATGAAATAGAAATGAGTGACCTCGTAACACTCGACTGTCAATATCCTTTTATTGCTGACAAGAAAAACAAAAAAAATCAAAATAAGAGATTTTGTCAAAGGCATTATGTTCAGCATCAATTTGCGGAATATATGGTTGTGTTTTTGTCTTTCAAAATGGACCATTTATGTGTTTTATGACGGGTATTACTGATTTTGCATATGTTGAACCATCGTCTCCCTGCATCTCTGGTATTAAACTAATGGTCATGATGATAATTTCTCATGTGATGTCTGATATCGATTTGCCAGTATTTTGTGTAGAATTTTGGCTTCGTGTCTTGTTCATTAAAAAGGGAGATGTCTATAATTCTCCTTTTTTAGTTCTGTCTTTGCCCTGGTTTTGGTAATAGCGGTATATTTGGCTTCATAGAAAATTTTGGGAGAGATGTTGCCCTCTGCTATGTTTACTCTCTAAACAATTGTTTCAGAAATAAGGTTGTAGGTCTATTTTGAAAATAGTTTTTTAGGAATTCCCTGCTGTGAAACGCTCTGGGAGCCTGGGCTTTTTTTAGTTGGGAGGCGTTGCTTCTAATATCTATTTTCTAATTATTCATACTTTCAATGTCTGTAATTTAAAGGTTCTGTTTATAGGCTCTCCTTCTTAAAGGCCAAGCTTTGGGGAGTGATTTCGCCAAGGACTTTCAGATATTGTACATCACACATTTCTTGCTGATTTTCAACTGAAACATTGGATACAGGAGTAATATCGGTTCTGTACAATAATTCCATATCAATTCATGATCTGATTCTCTCTTGTCCGTTTAGTGAATTTCCCCTTTTCATCAAAACATGCATTTATTGATCTTTGGAGTTGTTCCTAGTTCTGACTTTTTATTGTGTATAACATGGGCTAGAGGTCTGTCTAACTTGTTTATCTTTCAAAAAAACCAACCTAAATGCCCCCACTTACGAGTGGATAGAGAAAATGTGGTACATCTACATAAATGGAAGTTATATGCTAGCAGGTAAAGAAAGACGACATCATGAATTCAGGAAAATGGCTGGAGCTAGAGGACTCATGGCTGAGTGAAGTAACAACATCCCGGAAAGAAAAACAAACGATGAATGGTATGCCTCATCTTTGGATGCTAGTGCCGAAGGAATTCCCAGTAGTAAGTATTCTTATGTAGAAAGGCCCCTGAGCTTCTGTACAAAAGCAGTATGGACATAAGTGCATATATGGAAAACACAACAACAAGAAACTAATGCAATCAAAGAACTGACTGAAACAGTGAAACTTCTGCTCAAAAACGTCAACGTCCCCATGGAAAATATTGAGAAGACTAAGAGATGGAAAGCAATTTTGGCAGAATGCACGAGCTCTGACGGGTGGGGTGGAGAAGGCGGGAAACACGGGTCTAGATTTGGTAAAAAATAAATAAAATAATACAATTAAAAAAAAAATTTCACAAAGAAACAAACAAAAAAAAAAAAAAAAAAAAAAAAGAATTGGACAATCAAAAAATATCCAGGTAATTGAAAAACAAAGACTCAAGATGAACTAAGAAAAAAAAAGCTTTTAGGGTTATGATGAGAGAACAGATTAAGTGCAATGCACAAAGAACAATAACAATAACAAGCCAAGAAGAGAATAAAGTGGGAAATCAGAAACAGGAGCTGGCGATGGTGGCACAGGCTTAGAATCCACCACTGGGAAGCAAAGGCAGAAGACCACAAGTTTGAATCCAGGCAAACCTGGGCTACAAAACGAGACATTAGAAAAGAGAAAAGACAGAAAATGGAGCGAGGTCAGCAGGACATTGGAGAGGAAACACTGTTAGGAACAGAAGAGTTTTTAAAGCTCTTTGTTTAGAAGCTGGAGAGTTGGCTCCACAGTTAAGAGCACTGCCCGCTCCTGCAGAGCACCTGGTCTGGTTCTCAGCACCTACGTCTGGCTAACAAGCATCCGTGACTGTATGTCCACAAGACCTGATGCCCTCTTCTAGCATCTGTAGGTGCACATGTGCTGCATAACATGCAATCAAGCAAAACAGTCAAACACAAATTTTTTTTTAATTTTTAAAGGCTTATGAATTAGTGAAAATGAGGTCATATTTATAGCAAATTACCAAATGCATACTCCATATAAAATTTTGTACTGATTAAGTGTATACTCATTTTTATTAGGTATAATCAGTGATAAAATGGTATGAATAATGTATTCAGAATAACACTGAAAAAAGCAAAATAGATTTTTATCATTTCATGAAAAAAGTGAACCTTAGCTGGGCGTAGTGGGGCACACCTTTAATCCCAGCACTTGGCAAGATGAGGCCAGCGGATCTCTCTGAGTTCAAAGCCAGCCTGGTCTACATAGAGAATTCCAGGCCAGGCAGAGCTATATTGGAAAAGTATTTCATGCTATGATTTAAATGTCTGTGTGTCCCCTCCAAAATTCACACTGAAACCAAATCTCAGTTTCACAGTATTAAGAAGCAGAGCCTTTGGTAGGTAACTAGGCCACAGAGGCTCTTCCCTTGTGGACATCACTGTCTTATAACAGGGCTGGAGTGAGCTACGGTAGACATGAGGCTAAGAAGGGGCACACCGGGGCTGGAGAGATGGCCTAGCGGTTAAGAGCGCCGACCGCTCTTGCAGAGGACCCGGGTTCGATCCCCAGCACCCACATGGCGGCCGAGAACCGTCTGAAACTCCAATTCCAGGAGAACTCCAGTTCCAGGGGAATCCGACACCCTCTTCTGACCTCCACAGCATTGCATGACACGGGTGCACAAACTTGCATGCAGACAGTACATTCATACACACACAGAAATAAATAAAATTAATTAAAAAAAATTTTTTTTTAAAAAGAAGGGGCACACCTATCAGGAAAAGACTCTTCCCAGCCACCAAACCTCCTAGCACCTTGATCCTAAGACTTCCCAACCTCTGAAATTATGAGAAAGTCCTAGAATATATACCTTAACCATTTTCAGGTATTTCATTACAGCAGCACAAAGAAACTGAGATAGAATGTATAGCTTATATATACACACAGCTACATAAAAATAATAACCTTAGGGCTGGAGAGATGGCCTAGCAGTTAAGAGCACAGACTGCTCTTGCAGAGGACCCGGGTTCAATCCCCAGCACCCACATGGCAGCTGAGAACCGTCTTTAACTCCAGTTCCAGGGGAACCCAACACCTCTTCTGACCCGACTCGGGTGCACAAACCTACATGCAGACAGTACATTCATACACATAAAAAAATAAATAAAATTAAAAAAATATATAAAAAAATAACTTAGTATAGGGCTCAGTAGACAGCTCAGGTGGTAAAGAACTTGACCTGCAAACATAAGGACCTGACTTCAGCCCCCTGAACCCATGGAAAAAGCTGAGTGTGCTTGTGCACACTTGCAATCTAGTGCTGGGAAGGCAAAGCCAGAGATATCCCTGAAGTTCACAACTCAGTCAGCCTGGCCCATTTGAGAGCTCAAGGCTGGGAGGGATCCTGTCTCAAAAGCAAAATCAGGGTCACGTGTGCAGGCACATCCTTTTGATCCGAGCACTTGGGAGGCAGAGGCAGGCAGATCTCTATAAGATCAAGGTCAGCCTGATCAACATAGTGAGTTCCAGGCCAACCAGAGATACAAAGTAAGACCCTGTCTCAAAAACAAAAACAAAGTAAACAGTCACTGAGAGATGATACTCAACCTTAAACTCCAACCTACACACACACACACATGCATCCACACATGTGCACCCAAACACACGCACACATACATGCATACCCACATGTGCACCAAATACACACACATGTTCAGTCACACATGTGCACCTAAACACACACACACACATACATGCATGCCCACATACACAACAATCTCAGCCTAATTGTATTATCCTATCTACTTTGTAGTACAACCTACTAACCAGAAACTGTAGAATATAAAATTATCCTTAGATACCAAAAGTTAGCTAATTATTTTAATAAGTACACAGCTGAAACTTCTATGATCATGCATAAAAACACATTTATTTTACATACCTAAGAAGTCCAAGGTAGTAAGATTTATCTAAAATTTGCCTCTGGGGACCTAAAAAGAAATATTTTAGCATGAATATTAATGTCTTTTTTCAAAATGCACCAGAATAACAAATCCAAAGCATGACCATGACTACATGTCACGGTTCTCAGATAGTCTTTACGAATGCCTCAATACCACAAGAATCACTAAGATGAAAAAGAAAACAAGTATCCTAGAGCCATGATACAAAGGAGGTCGGAGTTAAGACCACAAAGATGGGACTAGACTCCACAGGACAGACTAACTACATGGAAACTGAATCAAAAGGAGTCTAAAACAGAGAAGTCTAAAAAAAGTTTTTGAGGTTGTTTGAGACAGGGTCTCCCAGTAGCCCCAAATGGCCTCAGACTCATTATGTACATCAGGCTGGCTTTGAACTCACAGAGATCCATCTGCCTCTACCTCCCAAGTGCTGGGAATAAAAGGTATGTGCCCAGTGAGAACTTTTTTTTTTTTTTTTTTTGGTCTTTTTGAGACAGGGTCTCCCTGTAGCCCCAGCTGGCCTGGAAGTCACTATGTAGACCAGGCTGGCCTGGAACTCACAGAGATCCATCTACCTCTGCCTCCTGAGTGCTGGGATTAAAGGTATGCACCACCATGGCCAGCAAAAACCTTTCTTTTAATGTTACATGGCATTACTGTGTTGTAAGATGGGGGTGCTTTTGCCATACTGCTTATGTGAAGGTCAGGGACATAATTTCAACTCGTTTTTTCATATGATTAATTTTTTATATTTTATTTATTTTGATTTTTTTATCTATATGAGTGTACTGCTTGCAAATTTATAAGTGCACCTGTGTCATGCAAAGCCCAGTGAGTAAGAAGAAGGCATCAGATTCCCCTGGAACTGGAGTTACGGATGGTTGTTAGCTGCCATGTGAATGCTAGGAATTGAACCCAAGTCCTCTGAGCCATCTCTCCAGCCCCTCACATGATTAATTTTTTAAGCAAAAAATTCTAATTACCCAATTGGGTTTTACTACTTAGTAAGCTAAATGATATTATTAGAAAATATAAGTCTCCTGAAAGGGACGAAATACTACAAAAGTGCTTCCATACATGCCTGATAACTTGAGCTGGATCCCTCCAACCCCCAGAAGGAGAGAACCAGCTCCAGAAAGTTGGCCTCTGTCTTTCGCTTATGAACTATGGCAAAGATGCACATATACATACATGCGCACACACCTAACACAATTCAAAAAATTAAAAAGTACACTTGCCCCTTGGTATCTGAAGGGGACTGGTTCTAGGACTCCAGTACAGACATCCAAGTCCTTGATATAAAGTGCTGCAGTATTTGCACATAATGTACTGACTACATCTCAAACTTTTTAAAACCATCTGGATGAGTTATAATGTATTACAGGTATTTCGGAATGATGGCAAGAATAAAGCTGTTACGTGGTCAGAAGAGAGCAGACTTTTATCTACTTTTGATCTCTAGTTGGTTGAATCACAGATGAGGCTGTAATGTGGATGTATCTTCAGCACTGATAAGTCATTTGTCACAAATTTAAAAAAAAAAAACAACAACTAGGGACTGGAGAGATGGCTCAGCATGTAAGAGCACTGGATGCTTTGCAGAGGACTGGAGAGATGGCTCAGCATGTAAGAGCACTGGATGCTTTGCAGAGGACTGGAGAGATGGCTCAGCATGTAAGAGCACCAGCAACATTGCAGAGGACCTGGAGAGAGGGCTCAGCATGTAAGAGCACTGGCTGCAGAGGACTGGAGAGATGGCTCAGCATGTAAAGAGCACCAGCAACACTGCAGAGGACCTGGAGAGAGGGCTCAGCATGTAAGAGCACCGGCTGCTTTGCAGAGGACATCTCTCAGCATGAAAGAGCACCGGCTGCTTTGCAGAGGACCTGGAGAGAGGGCTCAGCATGTAAGAGCACCGGCTGCTTTGCAGAGGACCTGGAGAGAGGGCTCAGCATGTAAGAGCACTGGCTGCAGAGGACCTGGAGAGATGGCTCAGCATGTAAGAGCACTGGCTGCTTTGCAGAGGACTGGAGAGATGGCTCAGCATGTAAGAGCACCGGCTGCTTTGCAGAGGACTGGAGAGATGGCTCAGCATGTAAGAGCACCAGCAACATTGCAGAGGACCTGGAGAGAGGGCTCAGCATGTAAGAGCACCGGCTGCTTTGCAGAGGACTGGAGAGATGGCTCAGCATGTAAGAGCACCAACAACATTGCAGAGGACCTGGAGAGAGGGCTCAGCATGTAAGAGCACTGGCTGCTTTGCAGAGGACTGGAGAGATGGTTCAGCATGTAAGAGCACTGGCCACTTTACAGAGGACCTGGAGAGAGGGCTCAGCATGTAAGAGCACTGGCTGCAGAGGACTGGAGAGATGGTTCAGCATGTAAGAGCACTGGCCACTTTACAGAGGACCTGGAGAGATGGCTCAGCATGTAAGAGCACTGGCTGCTTTGCAGAGGACTGGAGAGATGGCTCAGCATGTAAGAGCACTGACTACTTTGCAGAGGACCTGGAGAGATGGCTCAGCATGTAAGAGCACTGGCTGCTTTGCAGAGGACTGGAGAGATGGCTCAGCATGTAAGAGCACTGGCCACTTTACAGAGGACCTGGAGAGATGGCTCAGCATGTAAGAGCACTGGCTGCTTTGCAGAGGACTGGAGAGATGGCTCAGCATGTAAGAGCACTGACTACTTTACAGAGGACCTGGAGAGATGGCTCAGCATGTAAGAGCACTGGCTGCTTTGCAGAGGACTGGAGAGATGGCTCAGCATGTAAGAGCACCAGCTGCTTTGTAGAGGACTGGAGAGATGGCTCAACATGTAAGAGCACCGGCTGCTTTGCAGAGGACATCTCTCAGCATGAAAGAGCACCGGCTGCTTTGCAGAGGACTGGAGAGATGGCTCAGCATGTAAGAGCACCGGCTGCTTTGCAAAGGACCTGGAGAGAGGGCTCAGCATGTAAGAGCACTGGCTGCAGAGGACTGGAGAGATGGCTCAGCATGTAAGAGCACTGGCTACTTTGCAGAGGACCTGGAGAGATGGCTCAGCATGTAAGAGCACTGGCTGCTTTGCAGAGAACTGGAGAGATGGCTCAGCATGTAAGAGCACCAGCTGCTTTGCACAGGACCTGGGTTGGAAATGGCTGCTAACAAAGAAAATTAACTCCAGCTCCAGGGAATCCAACACGCTCTTGTGACCTTCACAGGCACTGCATGACATAGGTGCACTTATAAACTGCAGGCATAAGAGTCACACAAATAAAATATACTATACCAAAATTTTAATCAAAGTTTGGTTTATAAACACAACAGATAAAATTCCTAAAGCATAAAATACAGTGTAATAGGAGCTAGGCTACAGCTCACAGGCACAATATTGGCTTAGCATACATAAGTCCCTTGGTTCAATCCTTACTACAAAAAAATCCAAAGCAATTTCAAGCAGTGCCTCTAATACCTCATACTTGAAGGGTGGAGGCAGGAAGATGAGAAGTTCAAGACCATCCTCAGCTACTTAATGTGTTAAAGGTCAGCCTGGGCTATGTAAGACCCTGTCTTAAAAATAAATAAGATATATTATTACACCTTAAAGAGAGGCAAAATGAAATAGAGATTTGATAGTCTCATTTCCTTACTTATTATAATGGAGTATAATAAAAAAAAAACTAGTATTTCTCTTTTTTCTTTTTTAAAATATTTTTTATTGCTATTAAATTTTTTCATGCATCACACATTGTTTCTCAATACAATTTAGAGTCCCTTTCCATGCCCTCCACCCCAACAGAGTTCATGCATTCTACCATACATATTTTGCATCTTTTTCTGAGTCTTTCCAGTTTTTTTTTTTTTTCAATGCAGAGGATTATTGTTTTTCGGAGAACTTCTCTGTTTCGGTCGGATTTTTTTTTTTGTCCCAGTTCTTCTGTTGTTGTTACTCCCTCCAACTTGTATTGCTTCAACATATACATATATATATGTATATGTATATGTACATGTCTCACCTATGCAAAAATTATGTTGTCTGAAAACAAACTGTATGTTTTTACAAATCATATTTCAGGATTCACATTTTTCCATTTTGATTTTATATTACTATAAAATATGCATACATACCCTCCACCCATGTACCAAAATTCCAAACTCTGAAAATAAATGGTGGGTTAATTCTAGGATCTGTTAAGGGATTCACGATATAAGAGCACAGTTGTTTTCAGATCACGAGGAATCTAACATTAACGTTGCTCAGTTTGCCTTACAACTAGGTACTTGGTGCTAGCACCCACAGATGAGGGATACTATTCGTCGTTTGTTTTTCTGGGGCTGTGTTACTTCACTTAGCATAATATCTTCTAGTTCCATCCATTTACCTGTACATTTCACGATGTCATCTTGATTTACCACTGCATAGAACTTCATTGTGCAGATGTACCACATTTTCTCTATCCATTCGTCGGCTGACAGCACTTGGGTTGGTTCCAGCTCATCATAATTGTGAAAAGAGCTGCAATAAACATAGCTGTGCATGCATCTCTGCAGTAGGATGAGTCTTGTGGGTATATACCCAGGAGTGGTATGACTAGGTCAGGTGGTAAGCTCATTTTGAGTCTTTTAAGGGGTCTCCACACTGCTTTTCATAGTAGTTGTACAAGTTCACATTCCCACCAACAGTGGATGGGTGTTCCCCTTTCTCCACAACCTCTCCAGCATTTGGCATCATGTGTTTTCTTGATCCTAGCCAGTCTTACTGGAGTGAGATTATATCTTAAAGTGGTTTTAATTTGCATTTCCTTAATTATTAGTGGTGTTGAACACTTTTTAAGCTGTTTCTCAGCCATCTCTATTTCCTCGCTTGTGAAGTCTCTGTTAAGCTCTTTACTCCATCTTTTGAGTGAGTCATTTATCTTCTTAGTTTTTTTTTTTTTTTTTAGTAGTTTATATATTCTAGAAGTTAATGCTCTGTCAGATGTATCACTGGTGAAGGTTTCCTCCCACTCTGGGTTTTCTCTACACTTCCCTGATTGTTTCCTTCGCAGTACAAAAGCTTTTGAGTTTAATGAGGTCCCACTTGTCAATTGTTAGCATTATTTCCTGAGCAGCTGCTGTATGATTTAGAAAGGCTTCTCCTACGCCTATGTCTTGTAGGTTGCTGCCAACTTTTTCTATCACCTTCAGAGTTTCGGGTTTCACACTGAGGTCTTTGATCCATTTGGAGTTGATTTTTTAACAGGGTAAGAGGTAGGGGTTTAATTTTACTTTTCTACAAGTGATGATCCAGTTTTGCCAACACCATTTGCTGAATATGCTGTCTTTCCTCCATTGAGTCTTTTTGGCCCCCTTGTCAAATATGAAGTGGCTGAAATTGTATGTGCTCAAGTTTGGATCCTCAGTTTTGTTTCATTTGTCTACAGGTCTGTTTTGTACCAGTACAAAGCCATTTTTATTACTATAGCCCTATAATATAGATTGAAGTCTGGTATAGGGATCCTCCCTGTATTGCTCTTTTTGCTCAGGGTTGCTTTGGCTATTCAGGGTCTTTTGTTTTCCATATGAACATAAGAATTTTTTTTCCCCAAGACTGTGAAGTAACTCTTGGGGTTTTTAATTGGGATTGCATTGAATCTGTACATTAATTTGGGTAGAATGGACATTTTTACTATATTAATTTTTTCTTCAATCTCCTTCTTCAGGGGTTTAATTTTTTTTTTTTTTTTGTAGAGGGGCTGGAGAGATGGCTCAGTGGTTAAGAGCACTGACTGATCTTGCAGAGGACCCGGGTTTGATTCCCAGCACCCACATGGCAGCTAAGAACCATTTTTAAGCCAGGTGTAGTGGTGCATGCCTTTGATCCTAGCACGCAGGAGGCAGAGGCAGGTGGATCTCTGTTGAGTTTGGGGGCCAGCCTGGTCTACAGAGTGAGTTCTAGGCAAGCTAGGGATATGGGGAGACCATGTCTCAAAAAAATGGTTTTTTGTTGTAGAGATCTTTGGTATCTTTGGTTAGGGTTGTTCCTAGGTATCTTATTGGTATTGAGGCTATTGTGAGTGGGAGGGTCTCCTTATATTTCTTCTTCAGCTGCTTGTTATTGGTGTAAAGAAAGGCTACTGATTTTTCTAGGTTAATTTTGTGTCCTGCCACTTTACTGAAACTCAATCATTTCTAGGAGTTTTCTGGTGGAGTTTTTAGCATCTCTTAGGTAAACGATCAAATCATCAGCAAAAAGGATAGCTTCACTTCCTCTTTTCCAATTAGTACTCCTTTAATTTCCTTTTCTTGCCATATAACCCTAGAAAGTGTTTCAAGCACTATATTGAAGAGGAGTGGCGATAGGGAACAGACTAAGCTTCTAACTTTTCTCCATTTAGGATGATGTTGGCTGTGGGTTTCTTGTGTATGGCTCTGATTACTTTGAGGAATGATCCTTCCAGTCCAATTCCCTCTAGAACTTTAAGGCTGAAGGGATGCTGGATTTTGTTGAGGCTTTTTCTGCACCAATTGAGATGACTGTGGTTTTTTTTCTCTCAGTCCATTTACGTGTTTTATGATATTTATTGATTTTCATATGATGAACCATCCTTGCATCTCTGGTATGTATCAAACTTGGTCATGATGGATGATCTTTTTGATGTGGGTCTGTATAAAGTTTGTAAGCATTTTTTTTTTTTTTGTCTTTTTCGAGACAGGGTCTCCCTGTAGTCCCAGCCATCCTGGAACTCACTCTGTAGACCAGGCTGGCCTTGAACTCACAAAGATCTGCCTGCCTCTGCCTCCCAAGTGCTAGGATTAAAGGCGTGCGCCACCACGCCCGGCAACATTTGCAAGCATTTTATTGAGAATTTTTGAATTAGAGTGATGCTGGCTTCATAGAAGGAATTTGGGAGCTTTCCCTCTGCTTGTATCCTTCTGAACAGTTTGAGTAATAATGGTTGTAAGTCCTCTTTAAATGTTTTATAGAATTCTGGCGTGAAACCATCTGGGCCTCCTGGGCTTTTTTTAGTTGGGATGTTTCTTATTACATTTTCAATTTCTTCATATATTATGGGTCTGTTTACGCTGTCAATTTCTTCCTGGGTTAAGCTTTAGTGATTCCCAGGATTTCAGATATTCATCCATTTCTCTTAGGTTTTCAAACTTACTAGATTATAGGTTTTTGAAGTATTCCCTTATGATTTTCTGGATCTTTTTGTTGCCTGTTGTGATATTTCCCCTTTTATCATAGATTCTATTGATTTGCTGTTGCTCTTTCTTTCTTTTGTTTAACTGGGCTAGAGGTCTGTCTATCTTGTTTATTCTTTCAAAGAAAAAACTTTTGGATTCATTGATTTATTTGTATTCTTTTCGTTGTTTCTATTTCATTAATATTGGCACGGATTTTTGTTATTTCTTCCTGTCTGTTGCGTTTAGGGTTCATTTGTTGTCTCTCAAGTGTTTTTAGCTGCAGTGTTAGATTGATTATTGGTGCTCTGTTTGTTTGTTTGTTTGTTTGGGGGGGGGTTGGTCTTTTTGAGACAGGGTCTCCCTGTAGCCCAGCTGTCCTGGAACTCACTCTCTAGACCAGGCTGACCTTGAACTCACAAAGATCTGCCTGCCTCTGCCTCCTGACTGCTAGGATTAAAGGCGTGCGCCACCATGCCAGGCTTCTGTTTTGTTTTGTTTTGTTTTGTTTTGTTTTTAGAGAACAGAACATTTTAATGTTTGTATAATTTCATAAAAAATACATAGGGAAATACTGATATAATACATTCAATTTTCTCAATGTCATCATAATATTCTGAAAAGTACAAAATTCAAATCCTGAATTTTACATTTTTCCTCAGAATACCAAAGAAAAGAAGCCAGTAATTACAAATATGTATATTTTATAAAAAAACAAACAAACAAAAAACCTTCAACTTATCATGGGCATCAAAGAGTGGGTGAGTTATGACTGGATTTCATATCCCAGTGGGTCAAGTCCCTGGTCTAGCAGCATCAGAGAGGACACCCTCAGCTTCTGTAGCAGCTTCCTTAGCTCTTCCTTAGAAAATACCAGATATAGCTTGTGGCACTCAGAGGACACCATGTCTGCTAACTGCAGGCATTCCTGATACTGACCAGTGCTATGTAATATGGTATGAAGCAGAAAGCACAGCATTGGCAGACAAAGCTTTCTTAGTAAAATCATCTGATGTGTTCTTTCATGGTCTTCTTCAGCATCCTCTCTGACATCAACCATCCATCCATCCTCCATCCACAAATAATAAGTCATTGTACATTTTCTCCTTTACGTCAGCAGTTAGGGCAGCCAAATGCCCTTTCCAAATACCATAATCCATCTCATATTTTTTTGTGTGTTCATAAGCCACTTCTCTGTAAATGTTGGTTGAGATGTCAGAGTAGGTTTTTGTGGAGCTGAATTCATGTACTTGAACCACTCATTAAAGGTCTCATGGACTTCCAGATAAGCTCAAATACACAAATGCTCTCTGATGGCATTGTCATCTTCAGCCGAGTGTCCCCCATAGGCTGTAAGTATTCAGACATTTGTCTCCAGTTGGTGGCGCTGTTTTTGGAGGTCTTAGAAGGTGTGGCCATGCTGGGGGAAGTGTGTCACTGGGGGCAGGCTTAGTGAGCTTAACAAGCCTCGTGCTCTACAGTTGCTTCCTCTCTGTTTCCTGTGCTCTTTGCAGATGTGACCCTCGGTTTGCTGCTCCAATCCAGCCACTCACCCTCCCGCCAACAATGGACCTAATCCCTGAACCGCCAATGTAAGCTCAAATAACTCTTCCTTTTATAGTTCCTTGTCTGGTGTTTTATCAGTCAACAGAAAGTGACTAATACAGTTATTGGTACCAGAGAGTGGGCTGTTGGCTGTGAAAACCTGACCCATGGCTCTTGTTCAGGATTGTTTGTGGGAGAAGATGTGGAAGACTTTTGGAACTTTGGGCTGGAAAGGCTGTGATATTGTAAGCAGAGCTTAAGGGCCTTCTAGTGGAGGCCTGGAAGAAAGCATGGCTGCAAAAGTTGGTCCCAGGGGAAAATAAATACTTACAGCAACGGGATATTTTGATAAAGAGTTCTGGCACAGTTTGCCAGCCCAAATGCTTGCCTGAGCTAAGTTGAAAAGCAATGAACTGATGTCTTTGGGGGGAGGATATTTCAAGAAGCCTAATGTAAGAAATGGTGGCGTGGCTTTAATGGTGATATTATACAGATCTATCAGTGAAAAGAGCAGTGGGGCAGAAAGAAATGCAGATGTACAGTTTGGATTTGAAAAACTGCACTAGGAAGATTAAAGTTGGGGCCAAAGCATGTGAAGGAGAAGGTTGGATCTGAAAACTGCACTAGGAAATTAAAGGTGGGGCACAAGGATGTGAAGGAAAGAGGTTGGATCTTGAAATAACTGCACTATGAAAGATTAAAGGTTGTGCTCAAGGCATGAAGGAGAGGTTGGATCTGAAAACTGCACTAGGAAGATATAAAGGGTGGGCCAAGGCTGTCTAAGGAGAGGCTCCCTTTCTAAGGAGATTAAAGCAATTAAGGAGAGGCCTGGAGATTACAAGTAACATAAAGAATCAGTACCTTCAGGGCAAGAACCACACCCGACTAAATCTCCAACAATCCAGGGCAGAAAAAATGGCAAATGTGGTTAAAGTAGAGAGAGTCCATCCCAACTTGCAGCCAGATTGGCAATTTCATTCACGTGGTGCTGACTTTAGAGGCATGAAGTTTGCAAGAGTGAAGGGGTCATCAGTTCTTCCTCCACGTTTCAGAGAGCCAAAGAGGCAGGCAGAGTACGCAGGGGCGTCCCTGAATAAACAAGGCCCTGATTAGGCCATTCTGAAGGTGTGAGTGTGAAGTCTGGTTGGAAGCAGAGACCCCCAAGAAGACTTGAGATGCCAGACCTGTGAGATATTTGCCAAGAGAGCTGCAACGGGGATGTGGTACCAGCCTAAGAAAAGATGTATGTGCAAAGCAAAGCTGGAGAGTGAGCCATGTAAGCCCTTTGGAAGTCAAGTCCCAGAAGTTGCATGTGGAGCAACATGGACTTGGTGTTGCCCTGTTGGTTTTCGGTCTTGTTTTGGTCCAGTATTTCCTCACTAACTTTTGGAATGGGAATGTGTATTCGGTTCCACTGTACATTGGGAGTATGTAATTTTGCCTTTTTATTTACATGGAGCTTACAGTTTAAGAGATTGGCCTGAGTCTCAGAAGAGACTTTGGACTGTGGACTTTTGAATGGCATTGAGACTGGTAAAGACTGTGGGGACTTTTAAGGTTGGACTAAATGCATTTTGCATTTTATATGGTCAGGAGCCTATGGGGGCCAGGGAGTGGAATGTGGTGGTTTGCATGAGTGTCCCCCATAGGCTGTAAGTATTCAGACATTTGTCTCCAGTTGGTGGCGCTGTTTTTGGAGGTCTTAGAAGGTGTGGCCATGCTGGGGGAAGTGTGTCACTGGGGGCAGGCTTAGTGAGCTTAACAAGCCTCGTGCTCTACAGTTGCTTCCTCTCTGTTTCCTGTGCTCTTTGCGAGATGTGACCCTCGGTTTGCTGCTCCAGATCCAGCCGTCACGCCTCCTGCCACAATGGACTAATTCCCTGGAACCGCCAATCGTAAGCTCAAATAAACTCTTCCTTTTATAAGTTCCTTGGTCTGGTGTTTTATCACAGCAACAGAAAAGTGACTAATACACCTTGCTTCAGTGCTTCTGCCCGCTGTGCAGGGTCAAATACCAACCAGTCAATCACATCAATCTTTAAACGGTCTTCCTCAGTGGTGCCAGTGTCTAGGGATGGGGCCAGGTCATGGTGACTAAATTCACCATTATCTTTCTTCCGAATGTTCTCAACTACGGTTTTTGTTATTGTTGCAACATCCAAGTCTGCTTCCTTGGCCAGCTCCAGGCAGTGGTGCCATTGTTCAAACTCTGTAACACCTTCCAAAAATAATGCATACTGGGCAACAGCAAGGTCTTGAGGCAAATGACAGGTGTAAAATGCTATGAGGTTTGTATGTTTCTCATTTATTAAAAGCTGTATATATGTCTTTAAAACTTCGATAGAAACTTCTTCTCTGGTCTGTAGTCCCAGAGCTCGGAAAAACAAAATATGAGTCATAAAGCGGAGGAGATGTCCAGGTAGATTGCTTTTGCTTCTGGGAAGCCATTTGCTAAACTCGTCCATCAAACCATCAATGTCCCCCAGGATGAGAAATTTTTGAACTATGTGATAATGTTCTTGATTCTCTTCTAGAACTCTCTTTTTATCAGTAGCTTGGAGTTCTTCAAAAACTTTTTCCAAAGTCCAATTTGCTTCTAAATACTCTCTAGGGAGTTCTTCAGTTTCATCTAGGGTCATTACTGATGTCCGAATCTCCTGTTCCACCAGACTGTCCACCATCACCCGGAAATAGGCCCACACAGTGTCTTCCCAGGTGTCACAGACAGGAATCAGCTGCTTGAGGTTCCCACTTAATGCTGCATAAATTGCTCTTTCATATTTATTAAAAAGTTCATCTTCTGCCAATCTCCAACAACTAATTTTCCAAATTCGTCTATATGGATTCAACAGGCTCTAGTTCTGTTCCTCCATTAACATTAGGGTCATGATACAGTTTCCAGCCTTCGAGCATTGCAGCTCTTCATGCTTGTCCACGGCGTTTACAGAGTCATTGTGCTTCTTCTGTCATCCCAGCTCGGATTAGAGTGAAAAGATATTCAAGTAATCTGACTTCGTCTTCTCTATCCAGATCATCAAGTGGCATTTTCTGTCTAATGGGAGCATCGGGGTCCAGTTCAGTGACCAGTGGACACACACTATGAAAGAGGGTAGCTGGCGCTGTTTTAAGGTATGGAGGTTATTTTCCCAATATACTGATTTTGCATAAAACTCAATATTATCAGAAAAAGCTCCAATTTCATCTTTGGCAATACTTTCTAACCAATCTACCACCAACTGACTAGCGGACCAGTGCATCTCTCTGAAATAACGCTTCCACAGCTGTCTTCTCACTGGCATTTATGGCAGCAATTACAAACATATTTTCATCTTCTAATGAAGACTGTATTCGGTCTCTATACAAAGAAGCAAGCAGCCTCCATGTGACCATTTCTTGTTGAAGAAGCCAGAGCATACTGGCCGTCTTTGAGAACTTCTGTAGTCCAGGTGTTGCTCGACTCACTATTTTACTCAGTATATTCACCTGACTACTACAAATATTTTCATATTCTTCTATAAGATCAAAAACTGTAGTTGAAGAGTGCTTCAAAAAAGACTGCAGGAAATCAGAGAACATACTCATGGATGCAGCCTCTCCAGGATCATCTTCAGACAAAAATATGGAATGCTTCATGAATTTGCGTGTCATCCTTGCGCAGGGGCCATGCTAATCTTCTCTGTATCATTCCAATTTTTGTATATGTGCTGCCAAAGCGAGCACTTGTTTTGTTTTTTTAATGTAGGCACCCAGGGCTACAAACTTCCCTCTTAGAACTGCTTTTAAAGTATACGATAGGTTTTGTTGTGTTTTACTGTCATTTTCATTTAGTTCCAGAAATGCTTTTATTTCTTTCTTGACCCATTCATTATTCTGTAGTGTGTTTAGTCTCCATGTGTTCTTGTAGATAGTGGGGCTTATCCTGGTGTTGATACTGAGCTTTACTGCACTGTGGTCTGATAGAATGCATGAAATTATTTCAATCTTGTTGTATTTGTTGAGTTTTTTTCTGTGTCACAGTATGTGGTCAATTTTGGATAATGTTCTTTGGGGTGCTGAGTAGAAAGTGTATTCTCTGATGTTTGGATGGAATATTTGGTAGATGTCTGTGAGGTCCATTTGGTGTATTATACCCAGTTCAGATGTCTCTCTGTTTATTCTTTATCCAGTTGACCTGTCCAAAGTGCTCAGTGGGTATTAAAGACCCCTACTATGACTGTGCTGGGGTTAATCTGTGCCTTGAGGTCCTGGAGAATTGTGTTTGGTGCACCAGAATTTGGTGCATATATATTCATGATTGTAAATCTTAATGGATAATTGTTCCTTTGTCTCTTCTGATTACTTTTACTTTGAAGTCTATTTTGTCTGATATTTAAATAGCAACTACTGCTTGCTTTTTTAAAATATACTTTTATTGATGTTTTGTGTATTTCAGACATCATTTTTCAGTTCAACTTAGACATATTCCCCTTTTTCCCTTCCTCCCACCCCATCACAGTTTGTGCATTCTGCCATACATGTCCTGCATCTTTCAGTCTTTTTAAAGTTTCTCTCTTCAAAGGTTTATTGTTTGAGGCAGAATTTAACTATATCAGTCCATTCTTTGACTCAGTCCTTATGTTGTTGTGGTTCCCTCCTAATTGTATTGCTCCAAAGTATATCTACATACATGTCAAATATGTACCAGAATTATGTCCTTTAGGAATAAACTGTACGTTAACTCTAATATATGTTTAAGAGTTCACATATGTTTAAGAGTTTCCTTTTAATTTTATATTACTCTAAAATATGACTATATACCTTCCGCCCATATACATTAATTACCATGTCTGAAAGTAAGTGCTAAGTTAATTTTAGGGCTCATTAAGAGATTCACATTATAACATCACAGTTGCTTTCAGATAGAAATATAACAATAGTGTTGCTCAGCTTGCCTTCCAATTGGGGGATTTGGTACTAGCATCCACAGAGGGAAACCAATGCCCCTGTGGTTTTTTGGGACTGTGTCACTTAGCATAATGGCTTCAAGTTCTATCCAATTACCTGCAAAATTCAAGATGTTATCTTTTTAACACTGCATAGAATGCCATTGTGTACATGTACCACATTATTCTTACCCCCTTGTCAGCTGAGGGGCATTTGGGTTGGTTCCAACTCTTTGCTATTGTGAAAAGACCTGCAATAAACATAGATGTGCATGTATCTTTGCAGTAGGATGAGTCATGTGGGTATATACCCAGGAGTTGTATGGCTGGGTCAGATGGTAGGCTCATTTTGCATCTTTTGAGGGTTCTCCACACTGCTTTCCATAGTGGTTGTATGAGTTTACATTCCTACCAGCAGTGGATGAGTGTTCGCCTTTCCCCACAACCTCTCCAGCATTTCATGTCTTTTGTTTTCTTGATCCTAGCCAGTCTTATCAGAGTGAGATGGTATCTTAAAGTGGTTTTATTTGCATTTCCTTAATTATTAACAATGTTTAAGATGTTTCTCAGCCATCTTTACATCCTCACTGGTGAAGTCTCTGTTCAGCTCTTTACTCCATCCCTTGAGTGGGTCATTTGTTTTCTGGCATCTTTGTTTTTTGAGTAGTTTATATAATCTGGATGTTAATGCTCTGTCAGACGTATCACTGGTGAAGATTTCCTCCCACTCTGTGGGTTTTCTCTTCACTTCATTGATTGGATCTGTATGCAATTTGCAAGTATTTTGTTTAGAATTTTTGCATCTGTGTTCATTAATAAGATGGGTCTATAATTTTCTTTTTTGGTTGTATCTTTGCCTGGTTTGGGTATTAAGAGTGATGCAGGCTTCATAGGAGGAGTTTGGGAGATTTCCCTGTTTGTATCCTTCTGAATAGCTTGAGTAGTAATGGTTGTTAAGACCTCTTTAAATGTTTTATAGAATTCTGGCATGAAACCATCTGGGCCTGGGCTTTTTTTAGTTTAGAGGTTTTTTTATTACGTTTTCAATTTCCTCAAATGTTATGGGTCTGTTTAAACTGAAAACCTCCTCTTGGTTAAGCTCTATTGGTTCCCAGGATTTCAGATATTCATCCATTTCTCTTAGGTTTTCAAACTTAGTATAGATTTCTGAAGTATTCTCATATGATTGTCTGGATCTTTTTTATCTATTATGATGTTTCCCCTTTTATCATAAATACTATTAATTTGGAGTTGCTTTTTCTTTCTTTTGGTTAACTGGGCTAGAGGTCTAGCTTGTTTATCTTTCCAAAGAAAGAGGTTTTGGATTCATTTATTTTTTTGTATTGTTTTAGTTGTTTCTATTTCATTGATTTCTGCACTGATTTTTGTTATTTTTTCCTGTCTGTTTGGTTTAGGGTCCATTTGTTGTTGTCTCTCAAGTGTTTTAAGTTGTAGTGTTAGATCATTTCTTTGTTCCCTTTATTATTATTATTTTTTGTCTTTTTGAGACAGGGTCTCCCTGTAGCCCCAGCTGTCCTGGAACTCACTCTGTAGACCAGGCTGGCCTTGAACTCACAAAGATCCGCCTGCCTCTGCCTCCCAAGTGCTAGGATTAAAGGCATGCGCCACCATGCCTGGCTTCATTTATTATTTTTTTTTAATGTGGGCATTTAGGGCTATAAATTTCCCTCTTAGGACTGCTTTTAAAGTATCCCACAGGTTCTGTTGTGCTACATTATCTTTTTCATTTAGTTCCAGGAATATTTTTATTTCATTCTTTATTTCTTCCCTGACCCATTCATTATTCAAGATTGTGTTATTTAGTCTCCATGTTTTCTTGCAGCTAGTCATGCTTATTCTGGTGTTAATATTGAGCTTTACTGCACTGTGGTCTGAAAGAATGCATGGAATAACTTCAATTCTTTTGTATTTGTTGAGGTTTCTTTTGTGTCCCAGTATGTGGTCGATTTTGGATAATGTTCTGCGGGGTGCTGAGTAGAAAGTATATTCTCTGGTGTTTGGATGGAATATTGGAATATCTACATCATCGGTAGATGTCTGTGAGGTCCATTTGTTGTAGTGTATTGTTCAGTTCCAATGTCTCTATTTTTTGTCCAGTTGATCTATCCAAGGGGCTCAGTAGGTATTGAAGTCCCCCACTATTAGTGTGTTGAGATTGATCTGTGTCTTGAGGACCTGCAGAATTGTGTTTATATAGTTTAGTGCAACTGAGTTTGGTGCATAAAAATTTAGGATTGTAATGTCTTCCTGGTTAATTGTTCCTTTGATAAGGATGTAATGGGCCTCTTTGTCTCTTCTGATTGACTTTACTCTGAAATCTATTTTGTCCAATATTGGAATATCGACTCCTTCCAAAAAAAAAAAAAATGAATAGCAACTCCTGCTTGCTTTTTTGGTACCATTTGCTTGGTATATCTTTTTTCCATCCTTTCACCTTAGGTTGATGTCTGTCCCTGAGGGTGAGATGGGTTTCGTGTAGACCTCATACAGATGGGTTCTGTTTCCTAATCCATTCTCCCAGTCTATGTCATTTGATTGGGGTGCTTAGTCCATTAATATTTAAGGTTATAATTGAGAGATGTGAGTTGCTTCCTTTCACCTTATTATCCATTTGCATTTTTGGTCTAGGTTTCTACTTCTGCAGTTATGCTTTTATTACTTTCTCTTTCTAGGTGCCTGGGGATAGTTGCTCCTCACCTCTGTCCTTTGAATTGCTTCAAGTATTCTCTGAAGGGTTGGTTTTCCGGAAACATATCTTGTTTATGTCATGGAAGATTTTTCTTTCTCCTTCAACTATAATCAACATTTTTGCTGGATATAGAAACCTGGGTTGGCACCTATAATCATTTACCACTGGGAATACTTTGGTCCACGTTCTTCTTTCATAGTTTGCACTGAAAAGTCAGCTGTAATTCTGATGGGTTTCTCCTTATATTTAACTTGTTTTTCTCTTGTGGCTTTCAGAATTTTGTCTTTGTTTTGGGTGTCTAGCATTTTAACTATGATATGGTATGGGGAGTTTCTTTTCTGATCTTGTCTATTTGGAGTTCTATGTGCTTTTGTATTTGTATGGCTTTTTCTTTTTTTTAGTTTGGGAAAATTTTCATGTATTATTCTGTTGAAGATCTGATCAATACCATTCTCTTGGAATTCTTCTTCCTCTATTCCTATGATGTAGAGGTTTGATCTTTTCATAGTGTCCCACATTTCCTGGTTGTTCCACTCTTGTGTATTTTTAAATTTTTCATAATCTTTACTTGAGTTTTTTAGTTGTTCTGTGTTATCTTCCAGGTCTGATTTCTTTTTTTCTGCTTCTGAGGCTTTTTCCTATCTTTTCCTCTTGATTGAATGAATGTTCGATTTTCTTTTTTTTTTTTTGGTCTTTTCAAGACAGTGTCTCCCTGTAGCCCCAGCTGGCCTGGAACTTGCTCTGAAGACCAGGCTGGCCTTGAACTCGCAAAGACTTGCCTGCCTCTGCCTCCCAAGTGCTAGGATTAAAGGCGTGGGCCACACCCAGCTTCCTTTTTCATTTCATCCTGTGATTTCTTTAGTATTTCCACTTCCTTTTGAAGCTTCTCAATCTCTTCCTATAGCTCCTTGCTTTCCTTGTTGGTTTCCTTTTTTATTTATTTCAGCATGGGATCTTTTCAGTGTTTCCACTTCCTTTTGGAGTTTGTCATTCTCTCCCTCTAGTTCTTTCTGGAGTTTGCCATTCTCTCCCTTTAGTTGTTTCTGAAGTTTGCCATTCTCTCCCTCTAGGTCCTTCCTGAGTTTTTCATTCTCTCTCCTTAGTTCTCTGATTTGTTCTTTATATTCAGATGCCTTGGTTGTTTTCTCCTTGTTTATGGAGTGTTGACTTGTCTAGGTTTCAGGCTTTCAAATTTTGGTTATGTATTATAAGTTTAGGTTATTCTTCCCTTTCTGTTCTGACGGTTCTCCAAAAACTGGGTAGGTAACAACTGGGATGGGGTTGGTACCCTGCTAAGTACTGTGCTCACTCTGCTTCCTGCCAGCCAGTTCCTCTAGGTTGTTTGTGGGGTTTGGTGTTGAGGGACTAGAGTTGTGTCACTGTTTCATTTATTGCCTTGTACCCCAGAATCAGTACTGTATAATTCCAGTGGGGGGGGGGCAATTGCTCACTCTGTACTCCAGGTCCGACAAAAGCCCCCAAGCTCTATGCACTCCAGTAGCATTTCTTAATTTCTAAGCAGGTGCATTTATCCACTGAGCTATCTAGCCAGCACAATAGTATCATTTAGTATGAAATCTACCAAAAAGAATTTCAGAGTACTTCTATATAGTACTGCAAATCTAGTTTCCAATCACAAACATTTTTTCAAATTTCCTCAAAACTCCATAGTCAGAAAAAGTAAGATCATATAGGTCATATACATATTTTTGCATATATACATATATAAAACTTCCAAGTTTACAAGTATTTTCATTCATTCTATTATTTTCCAACCATTTTATAAGTCAAAGATTAAGATCTACATGCTGTATTTCACATTTATTAATATGGTGCTGTAGTTTTTATACAAAATATAATCATCTCCATAAAATAAATACCTTTCATTCCAGTTTTCATTCCACTCAAACCTTGCTGGGTTACAGGACGATCAGCAACTTTGATCTGAGATGACAAAACTCCACCAGTCCCTAAGAGGCCACCACGAGAACCTGGTCTTGCTGTTGCTGATGGCATCTAAATGACAAACAAGATTTCACTTTTATTGCACTAGGAGAGAAAAAAATCTTTCCTAGTATAAGATTATAAAGAGAACTTTTCTAAAAATTAAAACTCTACACAATTTATAAAATGTAATGGTCAAAGTCAGTTTGACCTAAAAAGCAAGACATTATCTCAGAAAAAAAAAAAAAAGTAGAGTTAGCCAGATGGTTCAGTGGGTAAGAGCACTTGCTGCCAGGTCTTATCATCCATGTTTAATCCCAGCAATCCACATGGTGGAAAAAGAGAACACTCACACAGGGTTTCTACAGACCTCCTCATGAGCACCACACCATGTGCCCCCTTTCCCAAGATCAGTAAATAAATGTAAACAATAATTTTTTAGGTATCATCATTTCTACACAATATTAATGGTTGATTTTCTCCTTTATAGAATTTGGTGTTTTCCATGAAAGGAAACAGTCTGAACTGATCAGAGTCCAAAACAACATCTCCAGAGAAAGTAGACAGTTTTGCTTCTCACTCACTTGTGCCCCTTTTCTAAGCCTAGGGAACAATCTGCAGAAGAGGGGGTGTGGTAGAATGTAAGGGTTGCAATTGGGGTGAATGATGAAACTACAGCAATATAGACTGGACTCTTATTTGATCAACATAATTGTACATACAAGCCCTTCCAGGTGGATGGTGGGAGCCTTGGACTGTGTGGGTTTGGGCATAGCTGCTTACAAATTGGTTTTACATGAAGGATGCTTGTATTGACTACTTATTACTTATTGTTAAAAAAAATCAAATAAAAAATATTGAGGGAAAAAAAGAATGAATTCATCATAAGGAAAAAAAAAGAATTTGGTTTTAAGCATTATTATAAACAATATATGTTTTCTTTCAAATTAGGAAAAAGGGAGCTGGAGAGATGGCTAACTCAGTGATTAAGAGCACTGACTCCTCTTGCAGAAAGACCCGAGTTCGAATCCTACCCACATGGTGGCTAATAACGGTCCATAACTCCCGTTCCAGAGGTTTTGACACCTTCTTCTGTCCTCTTCAGGCCGTGCATGATAGGGTTCACTTATACACATGCAGGCATTACACACATATACATAAAGATATTAGGGGAAAAAAGTCAGGGTGGTGGTGAACACCTTTAATCCTAGCACTGGGGAGGCAGAGTTCAAGACCAGCCTGGTCTACATAATGAGTTTCAAGACCAGCTGGGGCAACAGGGAGACCCTGTCTCAAAAAAGACAAAAAGACAAAAAAAAAAAAATTAGGAAAAAAAATGTGTAATTCTATCACAATATCCCTGTATAGGTACCAAACGGTTTACTTCATTCAATAAGCTTTTTATTATTACTCATGATTTTTTAGGTCTTCAAAATCCAGTGTTAACATACCCTAAGGAAAGGACACAACTCTCTTCTTGTCAATTATGTAGTATATATAGTCATGGGAAGTTATAGAACATGAAACTGCTTCAATATCTCTGCATAGTTTATCTTTTTTTTTTTTTTTTTTTTTTTTTTTTTTAGTTGTCTTTTTGAGACAGGGTCTCCCTGTGCTTCTGGCTATCCCTGGAACTCCTCTCTTAGATCAGGCCTGGCACTTGAACTCACGAGATCCGCCTGCCTCGTCCTCCCAATGCTATGATTAACGGCGGCAACCACCACACCAGCATGTTTAGACTTCTTTAGCACATTTTTTCCTTTGATCTCCCTCTCTACCAAAGTACATGAGCAGATTAAATATGGGGTTCAAAATTTTAGATTGTTAAACTCGCCATCAATTTGTTTTTCTTTAAATTTTATGTATTATTTTATTTATGTGTGATGCATTTCGTTGCATATATTAGCACAGCTTGTGTGCAAGCTGCCCGTGATAGATACTTTGGGATCCTTCTGGAACTAAATTACAGACGCTGTTGGTTTCCACCATGTGTTGGGTGCTGGGATTGAACTGGGTCCTCCTGCAAGAGCAGCCAGTGCTCATACTCTAGCTACCCATCAGCTCTCCAGCCCCCACATTTGATTGTTTTTAATTCAGTTAGTTGGTGGCCTTTAATACTATCAGACAACTTAGTTCTTAAGTGACTCAGAGAATTACTTGAAAACTACTTTTACTATGGTGCCAACATCAGTACACATTCCAGAGAATATGTTGGATACAGAAACAATGTCAACTCTAAAGTCAAATGAAATGAGTAAGGGTTATCCATAGAGGTCTCTAGGTCAGAATGCTAAGTCTCTACTTGAAACTTTCTAAAAAATTTTTCTTCAGGTTTATGCAAGTATAATTGGAAGACCTACTTAAATAACCACTTGTTCTCACCTACCAGATGAAAATATAGAGAAGAACAAATGGCATGTACTACAATGAATAAAGTTATGACTACATGTACTCATCTGTAAGAATACTCAAAATAGCCGGGCATGGTGGTGCTACCTGTAATCCCAGCACTTGGAAGGCAGAGGCAGGTGGATCTCTGGGAGTTCAAGGCCAGTCTGGTCTACATTGAGAGTTCAAGAACAGCTGGGCCTATCTCAAAAAGACAAAAAAAAAAAAACAAAAAAGTAAAAAGAATACTCAAAATATATTAATCAGAGATATAAGATAAACAGCAATGAATAAAGCAATAAATTATCCTGATTCTAGAGCATAATCATACAAACTATATACACAGAAATATATTCATATATTTATATAGACACAGATATGTTTCTGTATTTGTCAATTCCTTACTCCCAGCATTTAGGAGACCAAGGCAGGAGGTTTCTTATGAATTCAAGGCCAGGCTGATCTATATACTAAGTTCCAGGATACTCAGGGATATGTAGTGAGACTTTGTCACAAAAAATAAAATAAGGGGCTGGGGAGATGGCTCAGCGATTAAGAGCTCAGGCTGCCTTGCAGAGGACCTGGTTCAGTTCCTAGTACCCACATGAAAGCTAACAACTCCAGTTCCAGAGCATCTGACACCCTCTTCTGACCTCCATGGGCATTGCATGACATGGGTACACTTACATACATTCAGGTAAAACATTCTTACACATAAAATTATTTAATTAATTAATTAAAGTGGATTTACCACTTGGAGAAGGAAGAAGCAGAAGTCTAATAAAATGTACAAGGAAGGGACCAAGAAACTGTTTAAAACAAATAATTTGTTTATTTTGGGAGATGGTCTATGAGCAGTGTGTCTTTTAACTAATTTGAATTAATGGAATTGTCATGTACTCTTGATTCTGTTCCGAGTCTATTTGATTTCATTGGATTCTGGCCTTAAAACATTGTGTAATTTTAATGATTATGGCTTTACCATTGCCTAACACGCACAGGGAACTGGGTTTAATCCCAATACCACACACAAAAAATCATTATAGCTTCAAACTATGTTCACGGGTATCAATAGCATCATCCCTCAATACTTTCTTATTCTCCCAAATTACTTTTATATATTTTTTATATACTAATACTGTATAAAGTTAAGAGAATAGGAAATATCAAAATTTGTTATGACATAGATTTCCAACTTACTCCAGTTGCCACTCGAGTATTTCCTGATGGGGGTCTTACACCAGAAGGAGGCCTTCCTGGTAATCCAATTCCACCCCGTGAAATCGGGCGAGGGGTTGAAGATTTGTGATTACTGGCCATTGTGCACTTAAACCACTGTTTTGAAACAAAAATAATTCAATTTTTCTTTGAGATCTCATATAGCAAGTTATAAGTAGCCCATCATCCCGTTCCTTGAAACATTTAATTCATGGTGAGTTTTCTTGCAAACTGCCATTCTCAGGCACTAATTAATGCAAGGCTAAATCAGCTGTAATTTTCTTCAAAGTTTAATGTTCCATTCAGAACTATGAGACTGGGTCCAGTGAAATGGCTCAGCAGGTAAGGTGCTTGCCATACAAGCCTAGTGACCTGATTCCATCTCTGGAAGCCATGAAAAGGTGGAAGGAGAGAAAGAATGCCACAAAGTTGTCCTCTGATTTCCACATGTGCACTGTGGCATGATCACACCACACACACACATCATGCACTCACACGCACGCATAACCACAACTGGCATCATCATCATCATCATCATCAAACAGAAAAATGAGATCATTTATCACAATATTCTACCTCCCAAAATTCAAGCCCCTTTAATTCTTTTTCCTGATGTTTCTGGTCCTTAACTATGTTCCTATCTGTTCCTGTGATTCTCAGCAAATAATGTGATTTCCAACTACTTTCTGAAAATTATGACATAAACTTCATCCCCTTTGGTACACACACACACCTACCTAACTTCATCCTGCTCTCCTATCTCAACAGTCATCCCTCTCATACAAGATTAATGTCTATTCTGACTTGCCTTCTTCATCGACTTTGGTTGACTGTGCACCAATCTCCCATAGAGTATTATCCCCATTATTGTGGCTATCTTTAAATTGTGTTGCCATGTTTAATTTTTTTTTCCTAACCAAGAAACTAATTTCTTTGTCCTGAGAACATCTCAAACCTGTTCAGATAGATGATCCACATGCAACCAAACTCTAGAGTAGCCTGTTCCCATCATAGCCTGGATTTTTTTTTTTTTTTGAGACAGGGTATCGCTGTAGCCCCAGCTGTCCTGGAACTCACTATGTAGACCAGGCTGGCCTTGAACTCACAGAAATCTGCCTGCCTCTGCCTCCCGAGTGCTGGATTTTTACTATTCCATTTAGATGCCCCCTGCCAATTATGACCAGGCATGTAAAGGTCACCTTTTCTGTTGGTGTCCACTCTTCTTATGTTTTGTTTTGTTTGTGTCTTTTTGAGACAGGGTCTTCCTGTGTAGTCCCAGCTGGTCTGGAGTTCACTATGTAGACCAGGCTGCCCTTTGAACTCATAGATATCCACTTGCTTTTGCCGCCCAGGTGCCAGGATAAAAAGCATGGATGACCACACCCAGCTTGGTGAGCGCTCTTGGTGAAGTCATCTCCAGGACACTCCTGTGTTCTAGTGCTCTTCTGGCTCCTTCATCTTATTCTACTTGCCTTGCGTGGTAGCACTCCACGCAATGCCATCCCAGTCTCATTTTCTTATTTTCTCTAACTTTTCCTTTGAACATTTCATCCACAACTCAAGAGTTTTAACAATATGCTGAAGATTCACAACTCCTTATATCCAGCCGTGACAAGTTCAGCTTCAGGGGTTTTGGAGGGGTTTTATTTTGTTTTGTTTTGGTCTTTTTGAGACAGGGTATCCCTATAGCCCCAGCTGGCCTGGAACTCCCTCTGTAAACCAGGCTTGCCTTGAACTCACAGAGATCCACCTGCCTCTGCCTCCTAAGTGCTGGGATTAAAGGCATGAACCACCACACCAGGCCAGCTTCAGGTTTTTTATTTTATTTTGTTTTTTTTTTATGTGTATGAGTGTACTGTCTGCATATATGTAGCACCCTGCAGGAAGATCCAGTTTGAATTAGGGGCTAGTTCTCAGCTAACAGCCCTTAGGACACCATGTGGGAGTCATGGTGACACCCTCCCACCCCCAAGAAGGAGCAAGTGGGCCAGGCACAGCAGCAATGTGCAGTAGCACAAAACTGCAAGTCTGTGATTAGCTCTGGGAGCTGATGTCATTTGCTTATAAAAGTGAGTTGCAGCAGGCAATAAAGTGAATTCTCCATTACCATCATTGGACAGAATTCCCAGTCGTTATTTTGCTCACATACAGGCCGAAGCAGGCCTGGATTTTGAGTCTTGTGGCTAGGGCTAGACTGAGGTCTATCACACTACCAGCCCAGGTAAGGTAGCATGAGGATGGATGGTACTGTGGGGCTGGATGGAAACCTATCAGGGAACCAGCTGTGCCCAGTGGGTTGAATGGAGGTCCATCTGACCACCAACCTGGTTAAGCTGGCATGGGGTTGAACGGAGACCTATCATGTCACCACACTGTAGTGTTTTTTGCGAGTGATTAACTGACCTCTGCGCTGAGGGGTCAGTTCCCCACAGTGACCTCAGGTGGCCACTGTGCTCCCCTTCCCTTAGCAGGACTGCGCTGTGCCCACTCTTAGCAAGAGAAGCTCCCACAGCATCTGTGTCGTGCAATGCTGCAGAGGTCAGAAGAGGGTGTCAGATTCCCCTGGAACTGGATTTAAAGATGGTTCTCAATCACCATGTGAGTGCTGGGAATCGAACCCAGGTCCTGTTAAGAGCAGTAGGTCAATCTATCATCTCCCCTGAATCTGGCCATCCTCTTGGTGCCACCTCATACACACACAAATCAAAAACTTAGCCCTTGGTTTTGTCTCTCTCTCTCTCTCTCTCTCTCTCTCTCTTCAAGAGAGAGAATTCAAGTCCTATGGAAGAACAACAAGTGGTCTTAACCCCAGAGATACCTCTCTGGCCATACTTGCATTCTCTCTCTCTCTCTCTCTCTCTCTCTCTCTCTCTCTCTCTTCTCATAGCTAGTCACGTAGTCTTACCAATTTAATCGTAAAAATGTTTAACATGTGGGCTGGGGAAATGGCTCGGCACTTAAGAACACCGGGTATTACTGCAGAAGACCAGGGTTTGAATCCCAGCGCCCTCATGGCAGCTAACAAGTGTCCATAACTCCAGCTACAGGGGATCCAATGCCCTCTTCTGTCCTCTGCAGGCACTGCACAGCGTGGGTGCACTTACACACACACACACACACACACACACACACACACACACACAGGCAATACATGCACACAAATAAAATAAAAATAAATAAAATATTTTTTAAATGTCTAACATGTACCTTCCTGTCTATTTTAGTACTGGCAGCCAGTTTGGGGCCTCACTTAGGTGTGCTACTACATCAGCCTTTTAACTAGTCTCCTTGCCGAACAGACATCTTGCCTGTTATCTCTTTGGATCCTTCCATGACTACTGCAAACCACTTCTACCTTCTTAGAGCTTTTAAATCTGTTGTATATTCTACCATGCATCCTGCATACAACTGTGTCCTAGTATCTAGAACACTAACTGAAATAATCTACACGTTTCTCTCCCTTTGAGATCAAGAGCTGGCTCTTACTCGTCTTTAAACCCTCAGCATCTGTCTCAGTAGCAGGCAGAAACTTTGTTGTTTTTTATACCTCTTAGTCGCTTCCTATATGAAGACACTTCCAATTACAAAAATTTACCAAACTTGGGCGGAGGAGGTATCGATCTCATTGGTGGACCAATTAATCCACAGCACCAACAAACAAAAGAGAAAAATTTAGTAAATTCTATCTTTAATGCTAGATACTTGAAAATATGTCTAACCTGAGTCAAATTTTTTTTAAATAAACAAGGTATAGAGGTGCATGCCTAGAATTGCAGAGAGGGAGGGGCAATAACTGCAAACAAAACACTGTTAACTAAAATGCCTTGTTTCTGTAGCCCATGCTCAATACTCACTTGGTTTTCTTTGTACTATGGTCAGTTCTTGGACTGTAAACTTCCTAAATCTTCCATACCTTTTATCCCAACTATGACAACTCATAAATCAATGTCCACAATTTTATCATTTAAACTATATACCAATCCTGAACATTCAACTGAACCGAAAATGTCCCTTTTTAGATACACCATTATCTCTTTATGTAAGAAAAATGAACACCAATTTACATTCTTCCTATTCCACATACCTCCCCACCTGCCTCTGGTTCCTTGTGGTCTTGAGCTACACAGACTAAGCAATAGAATGACTTCACATGAACTATGAAGATTCATGAAGTAACTTTTTGAAAGACAGGTTCTATGATCAAAACGGTTTCTCAGAGGGCTGGAGCAATGGCTCAGGAGTTAAAAGCACTAACTGTTCTTTTCAGAGGGCCCAGATTTGGTTCCCAGAACCCACAAAAAGTCGAACATCCAGAGGCTCCAATGCCCTTTTCTGGCCTCCGCGGAAACCACACGCACCACACGCGCATGGTTCATTTGTATACATGAAGGCAAAACACCCATACAAATAAAAAATATATTTTTTTAAATGTTCCCAAAAGATAGTAAAACAAACCCATGTTTCCAGCAGAATTAGTCACTCAACTCTCCTGTAAACTTTGAGAAAATATACAGTATTTTTAAAATTCCACTTGATTTTTCTTTCCCACTGGTTTAATGGAAGAAAATGTGCATCAGTCCCAGTCAGGTTAAGGAAAGTGGGAGAAGGGGCACTCATGACAAACAGACCGCTAACTCCGGCATATTCAACCCATATCCACACCATCTTGGTGAATGAGAGCAACGTTCACACAATACTTCGGTTCTATAAGGATTAAGGATACAAATACCACCTCTCACACTAACCCGTTATTCCATAACTCAGAACAAATCCCTTTAAGATTTGGTTTCTTGCCTCTAAAATAAAACTGTCGTCATGAGTATTTTGCAGAGCTGTGTGACGATAGATCTTTATATGAAAAACATCTACCACCTAATTTCTACCATTCTGACTTACGTTAAGTGAAAAGTTGCTAAGTCCCTTCCACTGTACGTAACTGACAGGAAAGGACTCCTTCGGGCCAGAGTAACTGCTCTGGCGTTCGCTGTGAGTGGAGTGGGGAACCCGCAGGCTCTGCAGGCCTCACGGTGTTCACAGCTAGGACCCAAACAAGTCCGCTCCGTTTTGTTTTGAGCGGGTCCGGGTCTCCGGGAAGAAGAGAAGGAGCCCGAGATGTTGCACTTCGGGGCGCGGAAAGGGAGGACCGCTGGGGCCAGGCGCTGCAGCTACTTCCCAGGCCGCCCAGACGCGCGTCCGCCCAGCCACTCTCCACTCACCTGTGCACTCCTTCCGAGCTGCAGGCCTAGTTGCCACCGCCACCACCACCACCTCCTCGTATCCCAGCAACCGGCACCGCGCGGAAAACGCCCCTCCTGATTGGCCCGCGCTCCGCCCCTGATCCCGGCAACGCTGAGCGAGAGCCAAACGCTCTCGCGAGATTTCGTGTCTCGCCCACTTACAGACCAACAGTGCTGTTCGTTGCACTCTTGCTCTCTCTCCTCTGCTTCTTTCTGTTTGTGGTTTCTCTTGTTCTATATCAGCTCGTTTTTCTCTTTGTAGTTCTCTTGCTTTCTCATCTCCCTGTTTCTCTCTCTGATCTCCCCCCAATCCTTTTTTTTTTCTGGAAGAAATGGAAAACAGCATGCTGAAGAAACCTCACACTCCTTACAAGGCACCTAGTTATACTTTTACAATAATTTTGATTATTACCTAGTAGGAATAAAGCGCATTGTAGCAGCACATTGTAAAAGTAGTAAAATAGTGGCTGGAGAGACGGCTCAGCAGTGCAGAGGACCCGGATTCAATTCCCAGAACCAACATGGCGGCCAACCGTCCGTAAATGCTGTTCCAATGGATTGTTATGTGCATGATTGTATTGCCTGTATATGCATATACAGGCAATACAATCATGCACATACGGTAAAAAAAAAAAAAATAATACCTTGGCGTGTTGGCGCACGCCTTTAATCCCAGCACTTGGGAGGCAGAGGCAGCCTGATCTCTGAGTTCAAGGCCAACCTGGTCAACAGAGTGAGTTCCAGGCCAGCTGAAGCTACAGGGAGACCTTGTCTCAAAAACACCAAAAAATAATTAATTAATGGTAGTAGTAATAATAATAATAATAACTGACAGATCTAACAGTTCAAATAGGCAGGTCAGATACTATTGACCCAACTTTAGAGCGTTAAGTAATTGCTTTAAATAACTTGAGCAATAAGCAGTTTTTCCTGTCCCCACATTTTTTGTGTGATTGAAAACCCTCAATTTGACCTTAGATCACTGGGTCATTTTTGTTTCATTTCATTTCGCTTGCTAACTTGCTTTTGTGTGGTACTTGGGATGAGCACTGGGGCCTCCTATATCCACAGACCAAAATCCGTGGTCTTTTGTTTTTGCTGTTACTTTAATAGGGACTGACTCAGGTTACATAAAGTAACCCTAAATTTATTCTAAGAGTACCTGTGTGTCAAGTTCTTTTCTGTCTGTAGATACAACTTCTTTATCTCTTAGTAGTGAACCCACACAGGGTCCTTTAATTTAATGTGTGGTCCCAAAAACTTGGCAACAAAAAAATTGATAAACATGCAGTAAACAAAAATTAATTAAAATTGAAATAGTAATGAGCCGGAAGTGTTTTTGGCAGCACTTTCCTATGTTGCATCTCGTGACTCCACTGAATCCTAGGCTTTAAACATACATGGGCACTGGGCATACCACAGAGACTGCTGCGGGAAACACCTCACCTCACGAGTACATCGCTTTGTTGTTCTTGCTGTGGTTGTGGTAGTGGTGTTTGGTGAGTTGCTTGGTTGGTTAGTTTTGGCTTCTGTGTGATTTTTGGAGCTGTGAATTGGACTTAGGTCCTCACAGGTGCCAGGCAAGCACTTTACCAGTGATGTCCAGCCTGGTGGCNCCTCTGTCATATATGTACTTAATACAAACTGCCTCTCCCTCTGTCATATATGTACTTAATACAAACTGCCTCTCCCTCTGTCATATATGTACTTAATACAAACTGCCTCTCCCTCTGTCATATATGTACTTAATACAAACTGCCTCTCCCTCTGTCATATATGTACTTAATACAAACTGCCTCTCCCTCTGTCATATATGTACTTAATACAAACTGCCTCTCCCTCTGTCATATATGTACTTAATACAAACTGCCTCTCCCTCTGTCATATATGTACTTAATACAAACTGCCTCTCCCTCTGTCATATATGTACTTAATACAAACTGCCTCTCCCTCTGTCATATATGTACTTAATACAAACTGCCTCTCCCTCTGTCATATATGTACTTAATACAAACTGCCTCTCCCTCTGTCATATATGTACTTAATACAAACTGCCTCTCCCTCTGTCATATATGTACTTAATACAAACTGCCTCTCCCTCTGTCATATATGTACTTAATACAAACTGCCTCTCCCTCTGTCATATATGTACTTAATACAAACTGCCTCTCCCTCTGTCATATATGTACTTAATACAAACTGCCTCTCCCTCTGTCATATATGTACTTAATACAAACTGCCTCTCCCTCTGTCATATATGTACTTAATACAAACTGCCTCTCCCTCTGTCATATATGTACTTAATACAAACTGCCTCTCCCTCTGTCATATATGTACTTAATACAAACTGCCTCTCCCTCTGTCATATATGTACTTAATACAAACTGCCTCTCCCTCTGTTATATATGTACTTAATACAAACTGCACTTTTTTGTCTTTTGAGACAGGGTCTCTCTGTAGTCCCAGCTGTCCTGGAAATCACTCTGTAGACCAGGCTGGTCTTGAACTCACAGAGCTCCTCCTGCCTCTCCCTCCCAAGTGCTGGGATTAAAGGCATGTGCCACCATGCCAGGCATAACCTGTACTTTTCCTACTAAAAAGCTCTGAAAGATAAATTTTGGAATGTTAAAAATTAAAATTGTATGTTTTGTGTATCCTAGATTCTATATAGATACATAAGATCATGTTTGCATATATATGCAATGGAAGAATCAAAACTGTCTAGGAGAATGGAAGAAGAGGAAGAGGAGAGGATGAAATGTGCTCAAATTGCAGTGTCTATTTGTATGAAACTGAAACATGTATGATGAAAATATGTCAATTTAATTGCATGCCTTTAATCCCAGCACTCAGAAAGTAGAAACAGGCAAATCTCTGGGAATTCAAGGCTAGCCTGGTCTACATACCAAGTTTCAGGCCAACCAGGGCTATTGAGTGAGCCCCTGTCTTAAGAAAGGATGGGGCTAGAGACATGGCTCAGGGATTAAAAAAACTGGCTGCTCTTGCAGAGGACCCAAATTCTGTTTCTAGTACACACATGGTGGCTAACAACAATCCATACCTCCAGTTTCAGGGGATCCGATGCCCCCTTCTGGTCTCTGTGGGAATGGTGTTCACTAGTGCACTTATACTCATGCAGGCAACACACATACACATAAAAAATAAAAAATAGTATGAAACGGGGGAGCCAGCCCTCTGCCCCAGAAGGGCCTGGTTGAGGGCGGCTGGGATGCCGAGGTGGCAGTGATGACTTCGGGGCTCAGCGGCTGAGCGCAGCGCTACGAGAGAGCCCAGTGCCTGGGGTCTCTGTGGCTGCCGCTCACGCTCAGCCTGTGCTCTGATTGTGGCAAATGTGTATTCACAGAAAAGTTATAAGATAGAGGTCCACTGACAGGGTTTTGCTACATTGCTTAGGCTACCTCAAACTCTTGGCACAAGTTGTCTGTCTTCCTGCCTCATCCTCCTGAGTAGCTGGGACTATGTTCATATGACACTGTGCTCAGTTCTACTTCTTTATTCTGCTTTGTTATCCATTCTGTAAAAGCTTCCCTCCAACTCTCTCCATCACAGCCCCAAACCACTTTTTTTTTTTTGAGACAAGGTCTCTCTATAGCCCCCACTGGCCTGGAACTCACTCTGTAGACCAGGCTGGCCTTGAACTCAGAGAGATCTGCCTGCCTCTGCTAGTATTAAAGGCATGTGCCACCATGCCCGGCTTAAAGACGAGTCTTAACCGCCATGTGGGTGCTGGGAATTGTACCCAGGTTCTCTGAACCATCTCTCCAGCCCCAAAATATTGGAGCTGCCTAATTTAGAAAGTGCAAAGTCTTTACCTCTTTTTTTCTTCCTGAAATGTTAGGGGCTAATCTCATAGACGTGGGCTGAGTGTGGTGGTATGTGCCTGTACTCACGTGTATGTTAGGTGAGTGTTTACCACTGAGACACGTCCCCAACCTCCAGCCCTTTTTAATTTTTGAGACAGGATTTCAGCCCAGTAACCCTTCTGCCTCAGGATCCCATAATAGCTGGGATTGCAGGGCTGTGCCATGATGCCAGGCCACTTTAAAAATTTTTAAATTTAAATTTGTGTATTTCATACTATTTTTAATTACATTATTACTTTAATATTGACTATATTTTTCATGCCACCAAATATTTTAAATATCCTGATCATAAAAAAATGTAAATACATTCCCAAAATGATTTTGATAGCTTACCAAGTAAAACTAAAAACACGGTGAAAAGTGCATTTTCTATTTGTTTTGTGGAGTGATACTTTGAACTATTTAACTCTGTGAACTTTAAAATCCCACATTCAATTTGGCTGCGTACATACTATTTTTTAAGAAGCCACACAACACCATTTATTACCTTGGTGTACTGTACTGGTCTTGGTGTTCCTTCACATTTATGTGTTTTTTCCACCACCCTCCCTCCCACAGTCCTCTACACAATGCATTTTTGAACTCTTAGCCCACAGCAGCAGTTTAAATTTTTTTTTATTAATTTTATTTATTTCTGTATGTGTATGAATGTACTGTCTGCATGCAGGTCTGTGCACCCGTGTCATGCAATGCCGCGGAGGTCAGAAGAGGGTCTCGGATTCCCCTGGAACTGGAGTTCTCCTGGAACTGGAGTTTCAGACGGTTCTCGGCTGCCATGTGGGTGCTGGGGATCGAACCTGGGTCCTCTGCAAGAGCGGTCGGCGCTCTTAACCGCTAGGCCATCTCTCCAGCCCAGCAGTTTAATATCCCTAATACCACTCACTCTCAGAGTCAAGATTCTGGTCCACAATCCCTTCTCTACAGGAAGTTCAGTGGCTTTGAAAGAATTTGTAATACACCAGACCAAACAGAATGGCTAGCTCCAGAAAGATTAAGGGATATTGAGCGGAAAATCCACTTTTGCTCAAGTTCTCATTTGTGTTTACCAGTCTACTGGTCTCGTTGCTCTCCCAGCTCTTCTATGATTTCTGAACCAATTCGGTCAGTTTCTGTGGTGTGCTGGATAGCTTTAGTGTCAACTTGACACACCTGGGTTGAGGGAGCCTCAACTGGGGAATTGACTCCATTGGATTGGCCTGTGGCCACATCTGTGGTGTATTGTCTTGATTGTTGAGCAGTGACAGTATAAGAAGGCAGGCTGGGCATGAGCCAGAGAGCAAGCCAGTAGAGAGCAAGCCAGTGAATAGCAGTCCTCCATGGCCTCCAGGTTCCTGCCCTGAGTTCCTGCCTTGGGCTCCCTAAGTGATGAAATGTGACCCAGGAGATGTAAGCTGAATAAACCCTTTCCTCCCCAAGTTGGTGTCAGAGTGTTTTGTCACAGCAATGGAAAGACAAACTAGGACAGAAATTGGTACCAGAAGAGTAGGGTATTGCTGTGACAGACCTGACCTTGGTGTTTGGGGGAAGGATGGTGGAAGTGTTTGGAAATTTGGGCTGGGAAGATCATTGAATGCATAAAGATTGTTGCTGTGGAGCTTGGAGCAGTTTTGCTGAAGGAGTTGTAGAAGATGGAGGCCTGGCTTGTGAAGTTTCTAGTTTCAAAGTGGAGCAGAGATCATCAGGACTGTGTAATCTGTGGGTTCTGGTCAGCTGGGGCTGGAGAATCAGCTGTAAGTAACAAGACACCAGCATTACTGAGGTGAAATCTTCTGGGAAGAATTTCTTCAAGGTCAGCACACAGTAGCTGTGACCCAGAAAGGGCCTGAGCCTCCATCTCGAGCCAGAAGCCGGACTTGGTAACGTGTAAGAGTCTCCTATATGGTTCCAGTGTTGAAATTTGAGGGGGTCACAGAGAGCAGCCGAGGCTTGGCACTGTGAGAGGTCAGGAAAGACCATTGGTGGAAGTGCACCTCGGTTGCTGTGAAGACCCCAGGATTGCAGGGGTCATGGAGAGCTGAGGCTTTGCACCAGGAGAGGTCAGAAGAGACCATTGGTGAAGGTGCTGCCTCAGTTTCAGTAGCGACCCCAGCTTTTTGGAGATGCCGGTACCCTGGGCCGACCACCAAGAGCAGCGGTAGGTGTAGAATGAAGTCGGCCTGGGCCTGCGAGATGAGTGTGCCACGGACGGCAGAGTCGGAGAGGGGGAGCTGCCGAGACCCTTTGGAGCCCAGAAGATCGTGAGTGAATCCCAGGTGTCCAGCCTTGAGCTACTTTGCTGGACTTAGGTTTTGTTTGAGAGTGCCTGATTCTTCCCTTTGAAATAAGACAGTACTTGTTTTGGATTTTACAGCAGCTCACAGTTAAGAGACTTTTAATAGACTGGACTTTTAAGCGTTTGGACATTTTAAGGACTGTGGGGCTTTTAAGGATGTACTGTCTTAGGTTGTGATTAATGTTAACATCATACTTTGGGGATAAGAACTGGAAAGGTGGTGGTTTAATAGTGATGTGTTTTGTGTGTCAAGTTGACAAGGGGTCAATTGTGCTGGATAGCTTTAGTGTCAACTTGACACACCTGGGTTGAGGGAGCCTCAACTGGGGAATTGATTCCATTGGATTGGCCTGTGGCCACATCTGTGGAGTATTGTCTTGATGGTCGAGCAGTGTGGAAGGGCCCAGCCCACAATGAGTAGTGCCACCTGGGCAGGTAGTTATGTATGGTATAAGAAGGCAGGCTGGGCATGAGCCAGAGCGAGCAAGCCAGTGGACAGCATTCCTCCATGGCCTGTGCTTCAGCTCCTGCCTCCAGGCTCCTGCCCTGAGTTCCTGCCTTGTGCTCCCTGAGTGATGAACTATGAACCAGGAGATGTAAGCTGAATAAACCCTTCCCTCCCCAAGTTGGTGTTGGTCAGAGTGTTTTGTCACAGCAATGGAAGACAAACTAGAACATGTGGCAATCCTATGAGAATGCTCAATGCTTTGGGTGGCGCGGTTCAGGCTTTCAATCCCTTGTAGAAGCAATGTCCTTGGAGATTGTAGCCGATTCATGTGCTCATTCTGTGCCATACTTCATGTCTCCTCGGCCTGAAGGTGTGGCTGTCATCTCAACTCACGGTGGTTTGGTAGTTTCGAAGCTTAGTCATCATGGGGTTATGGAAAGATAGGGGTGCCTACCGTAGTTCTTCCTCCGTCTTCTGGTAGTTTCGAAGCTTAGTCATCATATTAGGGGTACATACCGTAGTTCTTCCTCCATCTCTCCCCGAGTCTGCCAGCATTTCATTTGCTTCCTTTTGATTTTTTTAAAAATTTTTTAATGTATAGGTTTGTGCACCCGTGGAATGCTGAGGAGGTCAGAAGAGGGTGTCTGATTCCCCTGGAACTGGAGTCAGACAGTTCTTGGCCGCTGTGTGGGTGTTGGGGATCGAACCCAGGACCTCTGCAAGAGCAGTTGGCGCTCTTAACCGCTAGGCTATCTCTCCAGCCCTGCTTCCTGTTGTTGATTTTCATCAAAATCTCTGAACAACTTCTCTTTGGTCCCCGCCGTCTCCAGCAGCTGCTCTGGCACCCTTCACAGGTCTTCTAGGAGGCCCTGGAAGATCTCCTGCAGCTTCTCGAAATGCTCTGAGGAGGTGGCAGAGGTGCCATAATCAGAGTTTAGCTTAATCTATCGCCGACTGCCGAGCCCTACAGCAGTGGTCCCAAAACCTATTTCCTCGACCTCTTCTCAGTATAAGCAGCCATACTGTCTTTAACAAGTACTGTAGTCTGAATGATAAGCTTCTCCCCAGAATCCATGCAAAATTCCACCCCCAGGAGATAGTATCAGGTAGGAGCACTCTGAGTAATGACCAGGTCCTTGTGAAGGGGATTAGTGCTCATAAAAACAATGGGAGAAGGGGAGCCAGAAGACAACCAGTAAAATCTTCAGGCTTGTCGGCCCACTGAAATATCAATTTTAACAGCTATTTGTGCATTGAGCTACTTTCAAAAGAACCAAGGAAGTTGGATAAATTAAAGAAAGGCAGAAAGGAGAAAATTAGCTCCATCATCTCCCCCTCCCCCAAATCCAAGCAGACCTGCATGGAGAGATACTTCCTTAAGGTACTAGACCACAATAACTTAGGACCCAGTACCAGCAATCCCAGGGTGAAACCCAGGGACAGACAGAGATCCAAGGCTGCTCACCTCAGGCCAATACTGCAAACTAAGCCACTGGAAGTGTAAGAGTCCCAGGAGCTCATTACCCTTACACTGCCTCCCAACCTCATATAGCCAGACTGGGATCAATGTCTCCACTAGGGAGCAGGGCATATGTGCTTACACTGGGCTTTGTCATGGAGTTAACTAGCAGGCTCACTGTAGTGAGACCGAGAAATCCTGCTGCTCCAGCCTAAAACAACTACAGAGAAACCCTGGCTCAAGTAAACTGCCTCTTGTAGCTATTAGTAGAAATACTCATTAACAATATAAACTAAAAATATTGGTTCAATTTAAATAAAGACTATTAAAAATGGCTTTGGCCCAGGTGTGGTGGTGTATGCCTTTAATCCGAGCACTCAGGAGGGAGAGGCAGGCTGATCTCTGTGAGTTCAAGGCCAGCCTGGTCTACATGGGGAGCTCCAAGCCAGCTGGGGCTACAGGGAAACCATGTCTCAAAAATACAAAAAAACTGGCTTTGTATTTCTCCTTGAATATTAAGCAATAATGAAATTTCCTTTCCACAAGTCATAATTATGTGTATGGATGTGTGTTTATATTTTAAATTCATGACTTTTCAGGATTCTGTCTATTAAAGAGTCAACTACAAACAACTGTGGATAAATCCAATGCATAAAAGCTATTTGCTTTGCTGGGCGAGGTGGCACACACCTTTAATTCTAGCACTTGGGAGGCAGAGGCAGGCAGATCTTTGTGAGTTCAAGGCCAGCCTGATCTACAGAGTGAGTTCCAGCACACCTGGGGCTACAGGGAGACCCTGTCTTGAGAAGACAAAAAAAAAAGCTATTTGCTTCATACTTTTGGTAATACCAATTTTTAATTGGTCTTATATAAAATATTAATGTATAATCACATACTGTTTGGGGCCACTAAAAGGCTGACTCTGGGATGGAGTATGTCCCTCCATCCCAGACTCAGATCTGTTAAAATAATCAAACAACTAAAGGATAAATTAATTTTTTTATTTTTTATTTTTTTTATTTTTTGGTCCTCCCAGTGCTAAGATTAAAGACGTGCACCACTATGCCCTGCACTAATAGTTCTTAGCCACCAAGTGGGTGCTGGGAATTGAACCAGGGTCCTCTGCAAGAGCAGGCAGTACTCTTAACCACTGAGCCATCACTCCATCCCAGGATAAATTAATTTATTAAAGGTAACTAATGAAATTACAAATGTATGATACCAATTGAATGTTTTACTAAGTATATACTGGCACCTACTTGTTATGCTCCTTCAATATCTGAGGCAAAACCTATTCTCTAATAAGTTCTTGTATAACTGAAACTGTTAAATTGCAATGGTGTTCTTAGTCTTTAAGGATGTATTAGGGTTCTCTAAAGAAACAGAAGCAACGGGACGAATATGTAGCTATATACAATTTATTGATTTGCTCACGTGACAGTTCAAGGAGTCCAACAGTAGCCACACCACACTGGAGAGGCTGAGAATCCAGGGAACTGCTCAGTCCACAAGGCTGGATGTCTCAGTAGTCCCAATCTGGTCTGAAGGCCCTATGGATTCCAGGAGATCTGCCAGTCTCAGTACATGGTGAGATCCGAAGGGTTGATTACAGCAGCAAAACAAACTCACCAGTGAGAGAGAGGCAAGCTGCAGGAAAAAAGGGACCAGCTCCCTCTGCCATGGCCTTTAATACTGCCTGCTGGCAGAGGGTAATGCCCACGTTTGGGGTGGGCCATCTGGGTTGAGGTAGTCCAATCTGAAGATCCTTTTTCTCTTATTTGTTCCTTAGTCCAGTCAAGTTGACACCCAGGACTAACCATCACAAGTCCACCCCTTGTCAATTTGACACCCAGTAAATAGCCTCTCTTTATGTTATGCTTAAATGTCAATTGTGAACAATGGCAAGGTCATAATTCCACCTAACATGTTATAAGTGTCTCATGTGCAATAGCAAAGCATTACACCTTAGAGTAGGTGGTAATGTCCTTGAGGAACACTTAGTCCTTCAGTATCTAATAACCTAAATATGTCAACACTTAATACTTATCTCAGTTGCACATTCAAAAGGGAATAACACAAGTATCTGCTTAATATACGTATATATATGAACAAGCGCACTCTTAACCAAATATGACAAAAGTTAATATCTATTATAATCCACTTTTCTGCAACTGGTCCCATGGCCTCAGCTGATATTTATGACTACCTTCTTCTACTACCCATTCTGTATTTCCTCCACCATCAGCAAGCACCTCTGCAGGTCTTGGCTTTTTCCCTGGAGGATTGACCCATACCTTCATCCCCGAAGGGTCTGGGCCATTTATTGTCCTGTCTGGTTTCAGTTTTTGGAGTTTCCCATTGACCTTAATCATAGGACATGGTAGCACCAGAAGGCACCCTACAGCATATCTCCTGCCTTCCAGACATAATCTTCCTTGCCCCCATTGTGGAGAAAAAGTCCAATTTCCCGCTGGTAGTCTGGATCAATCACTCCTCCTACTACTGTTATTCCTTCCTTAGCCTGTTGGCTTAAGGGCAGTAGAAGCCCAAAGTGGCCAGGGGGAAGTCTTATCTTCCAGTTCAATGGAACGTTTGCTGTATCTCCTGGCAAAAGCACTCCCTCCATTGGAGCCAAAACTTCTAGACCAGCAGAATGCAAGGTCATGGGTACAGGAAGCAAAAATTTTCCTACTGGGTCACTAGGGGTGATAGTGAGTGGAATCACTCCCACTTCCACCCCTTGGTTCCTGGACCCATGAATTCTGGCTATAGGAGAAACAGTACCATATAGTGGGCGCTGATTCAAAGCATATACTGCCTGCTGGAGAACCTTGCCCCAGCCCTCCAGGGTATTGCTACCTAATTGACACTGTAACCTTCAAGAGGCCATTCCATAATTCTATCAAGCCAGCCACTTCTGGATGGTGGGGAACACGGTAAAACCAGTTGATTCCATGACCATGGGCGGGCGCGAACGTTGGCGAGGCGTGGCGTGGCGGGGGTGTGAAGTGAGTTCCTTGGTTAGAAAGCGATGCTGTGAGCAATACCATGACGGTGGATCATAAGGCATTCTGTAAGTCCCTGGGATGTAGTTTTGCAGAAGCATTACGTGCAGGAAAGCAAATCCATACCCAGAATAAGTAATTATTCCTGTAAGGACAAAACACTGACCCCTCCATGATGGAAATGGACCAATGTAGTCAACCTGCCAACAGGTTACTGGCTGGTTACACCGGGGAATAGCACCATATCGGGGGCTTAATGTTGGTCTCTGCTTTTGGTAAATCTGGCACTCAGCAGCACACATAGCCAGATCAGTTTGGTGAGTGGAAGTCCATGCTGTCGAGCCCAAGCATAACCTCCATCTCTGCCACCATGGCCACTTTGTTCATGGGCCCATTGAGCAAAAACAGGGATAACTGGAGAAAGAGCTGACTATCCACAAAATGAATCATCCAATCTACTTATTAAACTCATCCTCTGCAGAGATCACCTTTTGATGAGCATCTACATGAGACACAAGTATCTTCACATTCTTTTTAACATTCAGAGAGCTCTAATCCACCATACCCTTCCTCCAATGTCTTTCTCACCAATTTTCCATCATGCTCTTCCAAGTCCCCTGACATCCACCAAACCATTTGTGCTACAAGCCCATGCATTAGTTTACTTATAACGAACCTCTGGCCTTATTCTCCTTCCAGGCAAAATGCACACCCGTGTGAACCGCCTGAAGTTCTGCCCACTGTGTAGACTTTCCTTCACCAGTTTCTTTTAGGGTTGTTTCAGAAATTGCTGTAATGCTGCAGCTGTAAACCTCTGGGTGGTGCCTACATAACGTTTACATACAGAACCATCAGTAAACCAGGCCCCTAGTCTTCTCTTCCTCAGTCAATGATCATAGGGCAAACCCCAAGAAGCCATAAGTGCATGTTTAATCACAGGAGGCATTATAAAAGGAGTGGGAACCACCTGACGGTTTTTTGCGGAAACTACATTCATGCCTTTGAGTCTTCATTGTGCCCTCAGGCACTACCGCCAGCTGTGGCACGTATGTACCACTTCCATTTTGATAATGGACTGTTGCCTTGCACATCCTACTTTATGGTCTCGTGTGGGTCAGATAACATCCAACTCATGATGGGCAGCTCAGGCCACATGGTGACTTGGTGACCCATTGTCAAAAGTTCATTTTCCACTAACTCCCAATAGCAGGCTTAGTAACGCTGTCTTTCAAAAGTAGAATAGTTGTTTGCACATGAATTTAGAGCCTTACTCCAAAATCCAAGGGCCTCTGCTGGGGATTCCCCTATGGGAGCCTGCCACAGGCTCCAGACAGCATCTCAATCTGCCACTGATACCTCAACGCCACCATTGGGTCTGCTGAATCATATGGCCCTAGGGGCAGATCAGCCTGCACTGCAGCCTGGATCTGTTGAAGAGCCTTTTCCAGTTCCAAGCCCCACTCAAATTTTGCTGCCTTCTGAGTCACCTGATATATGTGCTGCCTCCAGAATCTAAAAAGGCCCACTAAATGTTCTGCTTCTTTCTTGGTGGAGGAATGGGCCGGTTTCTTGCAACAACTTATTCATTACCTTAGAAGGAATGTCTCTGCAAGCTCCACACCACTGAACTCCTAGAAACTTCATCGAGGTAGATGACCCTTGAATTTTAGTTGGATTTATTTCCCATCCTCCCATGCGTATATGCTTTACCAACAAGTCTAGACTAGCTGCTACCTCCTGTTCACTGGGTCCAATCAGCATAACATCATCAATATAGTGGACCAGTGTGATATTTTGTGGAAGAGTCAGGCAATCAAGATCCCTTCTAACTAAGTTATGGCACAAGGCTGGAGAGTTATTAACATACCCTTGAGGTAAGGCATTAAAGGTATACTGTTGGCCTTGCCAGCTGAAAGCAAATTGTTTCTGGTGGTCCTTATGAACCAGTATTGAGAAGAAAGCATTGGCCACATCAATAGCTGTATACCAGGTACCAGGAGACATATTAATCTGCTCAAGTAAGGATATGGTACAGCGGCTGCAATTGGTGTCACTACTTGGTTGAGTTTTCCATAGTAAACTGTCATTCTCTATGATCCATCTGTCTTTTGCACAGGTCAAATTGGAGAGTTAAGTGGAGATGTGGTAGGAATCACCACCCCTGCATCTTTCAAATTCTTGATGGTGGCACTAATCTCTGCAATCCCTCCAGGGATACAATACTGTTTTGGGTTCACTATTTTCCCTGGTAGAGGCAACACCAATGGTTTCCTTTTGGCCTTTCCAACCATAATAGCCCTCACTCCACAGGTCAGGAAACCAATGTAGGGATTCTGCCAATTTCTAATTATATCTATCCCAATTATACATTCTGGGACTGGGGAAATAACCACAGGATGAGTTCTGGGACCCACTGGGCCCACTGTGAGTCGGACTTCAGCCAAAACTGATTTATCACCTGACCTCCATAGGCCCCTGCTTTAACCGGAGGGCCAGAGTGCTTTTTAGGGTCTCCTGGGATCAGTGTCAACTCAGAACCAGTATCCAATTGGCCTCAAAAAGTCTGATTATTTCCTTTTCCTCAGTGTACAGTTACCCTAGTAAAAGGCCTCAGGTCCCTCTGGGGAAGGACAGGAGGAAGGCAAACAGCATAACTCTTTGGTATTGTGACAAGATCCTTCCTCATTGGAACCCGGCCACCCCTTCAAGGGGTTCTGGGTCTGTGAACTGTCTCAAGTCTGGAAACTGGTTAACTGGACGGGATTCGCTACTGCTGAAATCCAATGTTGACTTCCTGTCATTTGTTCTATAGCTTTTCTGCTTATACGGATCAAATAAAAACTTAGTAGGCTTCTTATGTATTTGGTTCCTGGGAACACCATGATTAATTAGCCAGTTCCAAAGATCATTTCAGGTCATGACATTATAGGCATTGTTTTGCCTTTGCAGCCCATTATGATAACTATGATAACTATGCTCATCTGGTCTTCTGGGATTCAATGCTGCCACCTACGCCTACCCTGAGGTCCTGTTAAACCTATTACATGTACATTTAATTTATGCAAGCGAGCAACAACTTCTCTAACTATAAGATCTGGCATAAGAAATAGGGCAAAAACAAAGCTCTTCAAATGTTCTGGTGTCTCTCTCAGTACTTTCCATCTTATAAACTCAGTGAAAGGCATGTCCTCTGGGTCCTCATATTGTGGAGAATGTGGTTTTACACTTCGAATCCACTCGAGCATGCCCATCTGCCTGACCCTCACAATCCCTTCATCAATACTAAGCCAAGGAATATCAGGCATTTCTAACTCGTTGTTAGTAGGCCATGTTTTAATAGATACATTAGCCAACCATTCAAATAAACTTTTAACACCTTTTTAACACTTTTTAACACTCAAGCTTCCATGTTAAACTAGAATCTCTACACAGTGGGCTCATATCGATAAACTCAGTCTGATCCAATTTTATAATCCTTCTACCATTATCCCACACCCTTAAAATCCATTCCCACACATATTCCTTAGGCTTCTGCCAGAATAAATTGGCAAACTCATTAATTTCTTTAGTGGTGTAGTACACCTCCTCAGGGACCACACCTTCTCTCTCACCTTTAGGGGCTTGCTTAGCCTTCAATTTGGTTATAGGTCTAGAGGCAACAATTGTTGTGCCCTGAGGGACATTAACTCCCACTGGGAGGGGGAGATTAGTTTCCTCAGGCAAGGGTGTGGAGAAGGTATCTGCAGGGTGTGGATTCTCTGCTGAGGGTGGGGAGATTAATTCCTCAGCTAAAGAAAATCCCTCAGAATCTGAGGGTTCAAAATCCTCATCATCATGGTCCTCCCATCCCAAGTTTCAGGGTTCCACCCTTTCCCTACCAGTGCTCTCACTTTCACTGCTGACACTCTTTGTGGCTGGGAATTAAATTTGTGTTGTAAATCAGCCAAATGTATAATAAGGGCTCCAGCTTGATTTTCTGCCTCTTTAGCTCTTTGGCTGCTGGAGAGAAGATGCTCTTCCAGAGCACACTTGGAAACTTTTATTTATTTATTTATTTATTTATTTATTTATTTTGGGGGGAAGGGGAAAGGGGGAGAAAATAAGAAAAAGCGAGCAGAGGTGCTAGCGCATCTGCTCGCGGGGAAGGCTGGGGAGCAGAAACTTTTAAACTGTTGTTTCGAATCTGGAGCTGGTCAATTTTATCACTGAGCTCCTTATTTTCCTCTATCACTTTATCCAGAGATGCTAGGAGCAACCAGGCAACATCATTATTTTCCTTATTTTTCTGAAATTTCTCAAACGTTTTATATAGTCGCTAAATTCCTTGCTCCTCACAAGAGGTGAGTCAGGTGAGTCAAATGGATCTATCTTCATAATTACATCAAATAGTGTGCACCAAGGATTATCATTCCTCTTCATGCCACCGGGAGAGCCTTTAGTAACTCTAGGCTTCATTGGGTTGGAGAGCTGTCTCCAAAAGCTACCAAGCCCACTATAGAAATTCATCCTTTCAATTCTGTTTCTCTAGAACCACTTCTGGTACCAAAATATGTATTAGTCAGTGTTCTCTAAAGAGACAGAAGCAACAGGACGAATATATAGCTATATACAATTTATTGATTTGCTCATGTGACAGAGTTCAAGGAGTCCAACAGTAGCTGCGCCACACTGGAGAGGCTGAGAATCCAGGGAACTGTTCAGTCCACAAGGCTGGATGTCTCAGTAGTCCCAATCTGATCTGAAGGCCCTACGGATTCCAGGAGATCTGCCAGTCTCAGTACATGGTGAGATCCGAAGGGTTGATTACAGCAGCAAGACAAACTCACCAGTGAGAGAGAGGCAAGCCGCAGGAAAAAAGGCACCAGATCCCTCTGGCATGGCCTTTAATACTGCCTGCCGGCAGAAGGTAATGGCCACATTTGGGGTGGGCCATCCGGATTGAGGTAGTCCAATCCGAAGATCCTTTTTCTCTTATTTGTTCCTTAGTCCAGTCAAGTTGACACCCAGGATTAACCATCACAAAGGATATAGGTTAATTTTGAGGAATAATTACTTCTGTTCCAGGATGCAATTTATTTTTATAGTTAAATGTGTTTTATATGTAAGACATTTGACCACTAGGTAAAACATCTTTGGAGTAAACAGAGTTTTGTGCCAAGCCTAGGTAAAACACCTTTAGACATTTAAAGATAATTGATCATTTAAAACCTGCTCCAAAATTTGCTAAGGCATCTTAAAGCTTCTACTTTAGAATAATGCGTTTGCACTTAGGAGGCCAAGGCAGGTGAATCTCTGTGAGTTCAAGGCCAGCCTGATCTACAGAGGGGGCCCCAGGCCAGCTGGGACTAAAGGGAGACCCTGTCTCAAAAATACAAAAAAAAAAAAAAAGAAAGAAAGAAAAGAAACATTACAAGCTGGGCATGGTGGCACACGCCTTTAATCCTAGCACTTGGGGGGCAGAGGTAAGCAGATCTCACTGAGTTCCAGGCCAGCCTGGTCTGCAGAGCAAGTTCCAGGCCAGCTAGGGATACAGGGAGACCCTGTCTCAAAAAGAAGAATAATGTGTTTAAAATAACTGTTCCATTGGGTGTGGTAGTGCACGCCTTTAATCCCAGCACTTGGGAGGCAGAGGCAGGTGGATCTCTGTGAGTTCAAGTCCAGCCTGATCTACATAGTTGGTTGCAGACCAGCTGAGGCTACAAGAGAATCCTGTCTCAAACAGACCAAAAAAGAAACAAAGTTCCAACATCATATATAAAAATATTTTAGTAAGAATTTATATAAAAATAATGAGACAGTCTATATAAGTAATAAAGTTCTAAAGGGATTTGTTATAATAGGTAAAGGATGGAGCTATATAAATAAGCTTAATTTCTCTAAGGTCAAGGTTCAGTCAAGTAGTTCAAAAAACAAAATATGCATCTGGTCATGGTTTATCTACATATCACATGGTATTTGAAAGTTAAGCAAAAAATAAATGTTTGTATTAAGTAAAATTGGCTAAATATTTCCAATATAAAAATTATAAGGCTTAAGCTAATTGAGACCAAATGAGAGACTATATGAAATTTGTTTTGTAGGGGCTCTACTGGGGAAAATACTTATTGGGGAACTATTATATAAGAGGCTTTACATATAAATTTGATGGTTGGTTAAGATTTAAGGTCAAACTGGAGGTTTCATCAAACTTGAATCTTAGTGGTGGCTTACACCTGTAGTTGCAATACTCAGGAGGCCAAGGCACCGAGATTGCTGTTAGTTCTAGGGCAGCCTTGATTACAGTGCGAGACTGTCTCCCCAAAACACGTCAAGGCCAGTGAGATGGTTCAAAAGTGCCTGCCACCAGGCCTGATGATCTGAGTTAGATTGCCCAGGACTGATACGGTGGAAGAAGAAAACCAACTCTTGTAAGTTGTCCTTTTACCTCCACACATATATCACGGCGAACACACTAAATAAATACATGCAATAAAATTTAAAGGGGGAAAGAGCAATGCAATTTACTGAGGGAAATTCAGTCTTGCAAAAAATACGCATACACAAATGTTACAATGCAGTAAACATAGTGGAGATAAATAAAATTGCATTGGTCCCTTAAAGGAAGTAGAAGGGTCCAAAAGATAAACTATTTAAATATGTCGGATGGAGAAAGCAGCATTGTATAGTTTTGTTATGTTTCTTGATTTAAGATATCTTTTTGTAGCCAGATTGGTCTAGACCTATGAGCCTAGCCTGACTTCAAACTCATGATCCTCTTGCTTCAGCATCACATGGAATCCTAGGGATTTGCTTATTTTAGGAACATGGAAACGTCTTCAACAGCATGTGTTCAGGAAATGGTGAGAAAATTCAACAGGGCTGAGGCACGTTTGGAAAGAATGGACCTGGACACAGTAAGAGGGCAGACACCAAGCAACATCCCTCTACCCTTCAGCGGAGTAGAGCAAAGTATCCAGATTCAAAACATCCGGATTCAGCGCGCCGGGAGCTCAAGCGAGCGGCGCGCGGAATTGTGGGATTTGTAGTTCCAGATCGCACCCTCAAATACTAAAAAGTTGGGCTGTTCGAAAAAGAACCGAATTCGGAAAGGACGTGGGGCTCGGGTGCCTGGGCTGGGAGTCAGGAGACTGTCGTCTGTTCCCTTGGCTGGCGATCCAGGGTGCGGGAGACCGAGCCTCGGCCCGCGTCGCCTCCGCAGCCGTGATGCACACAGTACGCGTCCGGGCGGGCTGCGGCGGATGATGAATTCCGGCGTGTCAGGGTTGCTGTGTCACTCAGCGCGGTCGGCGCGCCCCTTCCCCTTCGCCCTTCCGCACCGGCTGCCGGCTCTTCCGGTCTCCTGCTGCCCCTCACCTGCTGGCTTGTCGCGAGCTGCGGCCTGGCGCTCGCCGGCTGGGTGCTGAGGACTCGCCCCGCGCAGGGCCCGGGGCCGGGGCTCCTGACCGACGCCGGCCATGGCGAGCCGCGCTGCCAGGTACCGGCTGAGCTGCTCGCTACTGGGCCACGAACTGGACGTGAGGGGCCTGGTGTGCTGCCTCTACCCGCCCGGAGCCTTTGTGTCGGTGTCCCGGGATCGCACCACCCGCCTCTGGGCGCCAGACAGGTGAGCCCTGTGCGGCTGCCCGGCCGGTAGGTTGCAGGCGTCCGGACACGTGGGAAGAGCGACCCTTCTTCCCTGCGTTTGCTTCGCCCTCTCTTCCGGCGTCTGCTCTGCTCCCGCCTCCCTGGGGATCCCGTAGCTCTGGCAACCCGTGAAACCGGGGAAATTTAGGTGGAGTGAGTGTGGGGTTAGACCTGACGCCTTGTGCTAACCTGACCAGCAACAGGCGTTGACCTTGGACGAACATTGTAAGCATTAGGGGCGTCAGCGTTGGCAGAGGTCGTCTCAAGTTTCTGTAGAGTAGAATATCTCAGCTGCCCTGCGCCCCTCCCTGTTTAGGTGAAGTGAAACCATCTGGCATGGCCCCGCGCTCTCCTCGCTGGAGTTGCTCTGTAGCCTTCTCTCATTTGATTTCTGAAGACCCTAGTTCTCAGAATTGCGTTGCATAGTTGTAGCATGGAGTCCTCTCCGGCTTGTCCAGGGTATAGTTTAATAATCCGGGATCTAATTCTCTGAGTAGGAAGGGATAAACCCCTGCAAATGTTTATTGTGTTTTCTTGAAGGAAAATAAATTTTCATTGCTTTCAAAAGTGGAACGTGCAAAGTCCACCTTCACTCCCCAAAAGGTTAACAAAAAGGTTAAAATTCAGTCCAGAGCAAAATCAAGGGTTAAGTCTTGATTTGGGAAGAAATTTAAGACTTAATAAATGCTTTTCGGTTTTCATAAAAAATGAGTTTGGCTGTTCAGTGTCTTCTGGTTTTGCATTCTGGAAAGAAGAATGCTGACAAGTTCCCTCTGTGGTACCTTCTTGTAGTCTACCTGGGGATTATGGATCAAAAAATAAGCAAATGAGTATAGCTCAGTGCTTATCTTGTGTGAGGCTCTGGAGTCAGTGGTCAGCAGATAAAATTAAATCTAACAGAAGCATGTGTCTAGAACAAAAACATTGCAGTAAGATGTACTTTATATATATATATATATATATATATATATATATATTTTTTATGTGTATGAGTGTACTGCCTGCATGTAGGTAGGTGCACCCTTGTCGTGCAATGCTGCGGAGGGCATCTGATTACCTTGGAACTGGAGTTAAAGGTGGTTCTTAGTCGCCATGTGGGTGCTGGGAATTGAACCTGGGTCCTTTGAAAGAGCACTCAGTGCTCTTAACCGCTGAGCCATCTCTCCAGCCCTAGGAGTACATATTCTAAAGATGCCTGCTTTAATAGTTGAATCCTGGCATTAAACTTGTACATTCTAGCCAGTCATAGTGGCACACACCTTTAATACCAGCACTCAATAGCCAGAAGCAGGCAGATCTCTATGAGTTCAAGAACAGCTGGGGCTACTAGGAGACCCTGTCTCAAAAGAAACAAAACAAACAACAGCAGCAAGCCAGTAAGAAGCATTCCTCCATGGCCTGTTCCTCAGCTCCTGCCTCCAGGTTCCTGCCCTAAGTTCCTACCTTGGGCTCCCAGAGTGATGAATTGTGACCTGGAAGATATGGCTGAATAAACCCTTTCCTCCCCAAGTTGGTAGTGGTCAGTGTGTTTTTTCACAGCAATTGTAGACAAACTAGAACAGAAATTGGTACCAGAGAGTGGGGTATTGCTGTGACAGACCTGACCTTGGTGTTTTGGGAGTGATTGTGGAAGCGTTTGGACCTTTGGGCTGGAAAAGCCATTGAATGCTTGGAGTTTGTTGCTGTGGAACAAAACTCCACAGTTACGCTGAAAGATCTGTAGACGATGGAGGCCTGGCTTGTGAAGCTTCAAAGGGAAGCAAAGACCATCAGGGCTGTTTGTATGATATTTTCGAATAGAGAATCTGTGGGTTCTGGTCAGCTGGGGCTGAAGAATCAGCTGTAAGTAATCTGAAGTGTAAGACCAAAACCTGAAGTGAAACCTTTGTGGTACTGGGACAATTGATACTGGTTAGCTGAGGCTGAAAAATCAGCTGTAAGTAACAAGAGACCAGCATCACTGTGGTAAAATCTTCTGGGAAGAATTTCCTCAGGGTCAGCACACAGAAGCTGTGGTTCAGAGGGGGCCCGACCTTCCACCTCAAGCCAGAAGCAGGACTTGGTAATGTGTAACAGTCTCCTGTATGGCTCTGGTCTTGAAATGTGAAGGGGTCATAGAGAGCAGCTGAGGCTTGGCACTGTGAGAGGCCAGGAAAGACCATTGGAGGAAGTGCACCTCGATTGCCGTGAAGACCCCAGGATTGCATGGGTCATGAAGAGAAGCTGAGGCTTTGAAAGGTCAGAAGAGACCATTGGTGAAGGTGCTGCCTCAGTTTCAGTGGCGACCCCAGCTCTTTGGTGATGCCGGGACCATGGGATGACGATCAAGAGCAGCAGCAGGTGTGAAATGGAGTCCGCCTGGGCCTTCCAGATGAGCTGTGTGTGCTATGGACGGCAGAGTCAGAGAAGGGGAGCTGCTGAAACCCTTTGGAGCCCAGAAGATTGTGAGTGAGACCCAGGTGTCCAGCCTTGAGCTACTTTGCTGGACTTAGGTTTTGCTTAGGTGTGCTTCATTCTTCCCTGAAATAAGACAGTGCTTGTTTGGATTTTACAGCAGCCCACAGTTAAAGAGATTTTTAACAGACTGTGAACTTTTAAGTGTTCGGACTTTTTAAGGACTGTGGGGATTTTAAGGTTATACTGTCTTAGGTTGTGATTAATGTTAACATCATACTTTAGGGATAAGAACTGGAAAGGTGGTGTGTTTGTGTGTCAAGGGATAAGAACTGGAAAGGTGATGTGTTTGTGTGTCAAGTTGACAAGGGGTCAATTGTGCTGGATAGCTTTAGTGTCAACTTGACACACCTGGGTTGAGGGAGCCTCAATTGGGGAATTGGCTCCATTGGACTGGCCTGTGGCCACATCTGTGGAGTATTGTCTTGATTGTTGAGCAGTGTGGGAGGGCCCAGCCCACTATGGGTGGTGCCACCCTGGGCAGGTTGTTGTGTACCGTATAAGAAAGCAGGCTGGGCATGTGCCAGGTAAGAAGCCACTGGGCAGTATTCCTCCATGGCCTGTGCCTCAGCTCCTGCCTCCAGGTTCCTGCCCTGAGTTCCTACCTTGGGCACCCTGAGTGATGAACTGTGACCCAGGGAGATGTAAGCTGAATAAACCCTTTCCTCCCCAATTAAAAAACAACAATAACAACAACAAAAAAACTTGTACATTCTGTTGACAAAGACTTAAATAACTGGAACTGGAATGGTTGCTTTTATTCAGGGCTTGAGAAACTTTAGGCTGAAGTGATCTGTTTGAAGACTGTTCTTTTCATTTAAGTCATGTTTTAAAATTTGTTCATATATTTTTATTTTGTTTTATTTTTTTTCTTGAGACAGGGTCTCCCTGTAGTCCTAGCTGGCCTGGAACTCACTATGTAGACCAGGCTCGCCTTGAACTCACAGATATCCACCTGCCTCTGCCTCCTGAGTGCTAGGATTAAAGGTGTGTGCCCCCAGGCCCTGCCTAAGATGGTTCTTAGCCACTATGTGGATGTTGGGAATCAATCCCGGGTCCTCTGCAAGAGTAGTCAGTGCTCTTAACTGCTGAGCCATCTCTCCAGCCCTATTTTTCTGTTTGTTTTTTTAATTAATTAATTTACTTTTGTGTGTATGAATGTACTGTCTGCTTGTAGGTTTGTGCACCCATGTTGTGCAGTGCTGCGGAGGTCAGAAGAGGGCGTCGGATTCCCCTGGAATTGGAGTTAAAGATGGTTCTCAGCTGCCATGTGGATGCTGGGGATCGAACCCTTGTCCTCTGCAAGAGCAGTCAGTGCTTTTAACCGCTAGGCCATCTCTCCAGCCCCCCTATTTTTCTTTTAAAAAATACTTTAAAACTTATTTATTTTATGTGTGAGTGTATTGCCTGCATGTATATAAGTGCACCCATGTTGTGCAGTGCCCAAGGAGACCGGTAGAGGATGTCAGATCCCCTACAACTGGAATTATAGATGGTTGTTAGCCACCATGTAGGTGCTGGGACTCAAACCTAGGTCTTCTGCTAGAGCAGTCAGTGCTCTTAACCACTGAACCACCTGTCCAGTCATAACACTGGCCAAAAGATTACACTTTGAGCCGGGCGTGGTGGTGCACGCCTTTGATCCTAGCACTTGGGTGGCAGAGGCAGGCGGATCTTTGTGAGTTCAAGGCCAGTCTGGTCCACAGAGTGAGTTCTAGGCTAGCTGGGGCTACATGGCAACCCTGTCTTGAAAAGACCAAAAAACAACAACAACAAAAAAAAAAACCACTTTGCCTGGTACTAGTTTTCATTTCTAGTTGCTCAGGTTAGTGTTTCAATCACTCCGTGATTATCCTTGTGTGCATGCACCCCAACTAAAGTGTCTAAACAATACCTTCAGTGTTAGAAGAGGATTCTGAGGCTGACATACTAACAGATTTTACTTAATGGAAGGCTCACCAGAAGCGACTGTCTTTTAGTTGTGTGCTGTTGAACTGGGCCAGCCAACGTGCCATTGTTCCACACCTGCTTCAGGTGGCTGGCATTACTTGGACTCCCCAAATCTGTCACAAACTTGTGGGTTGGGAGGGATGAGATAAAGCTTTAACAGTTCTGCCTTTATATTGCTTTGCCTTTTTTTTTTTTTTTTGAGACAGGTTCTCACTGTGCAGCCCTAGCTGGCCTGGAACTCACTATATAGATCAGGCTGGCCTGGAACTCAAACAGATTGGCCTGCCTCTGCCTCTGCCTCTGCCTCTGCCTCCTGAGTGCTGGGGTTAAAGTCGTGTGCCACCATGTCTGGCTTGCTTTGCCTTTTGAAAATTACCCATATTTGTACAGTTTTTAATTTTAAGTGCTCATTTTTCATTTAACTTTTATGTCTATGTAAAAACATGTTTTTGCTTTTTGAGACAGGGTCTCCTTGTAACCTTGGCTGGCCTGGAACTTGCTATGTAGACCAGGCTGGCCTTGATCTCACAGAGATCTGCCTGTCTCTGCTTCCTGAGTGCTGTGATTTAAAAGTGTGTGTCATCATGGGTGGCTCTATTGATAGATTAAAACACATTTGGGCATTATTTACTAGTTTCTGCTAGGTAACATTTAGATTCACTCTCTGCTTCCTGTCCACCCTCTTCTCGTGTGTCTTCTAGGTTATGACTTGTTTGCTTAGTTTACTTTAGACTAACTAGGTCAGTGTTTTTTGAGTATAAATTTTGTTTACCCCCACGTTGTAGGATAAGCTAGAAATGTTCCATCAACAATTTTATGATCTTTTAGTAGTAAGTTTTTCTGATTTGAGTTTTCATTTGATGACTTTTCTGTGTATTTTTCACTGACTCCACTTCAAATCCTTTGTTTAAATTGGCTCTTAAGACATTTAATAAAACATTGGCTGTTTTAGAATTTCCTTTGCTAACAGTGAAAACTTTCTCACCTCTCTCCCCAGTATACACTAACTAACCCTAGGACTTACCTTCACTGTCATCTCCAACATTCCCTTCTCAGACCTTTCATTTTGCATTTCTGTCACTGTTAGCCTAGCTTTCTCTCCATTTTCTGCCTTGCCCATTGGAGCGCACATCCAGGAGCTTCCTGAGATGTAGTGCAGCATAACAAAGGAAATGGAGTAAGTATGACAATGATTTGATTCTTACTTGCTATTGGGATGACAGTTGGACTTGCTGTGTGATTCTGATTTTGAAGTAATGTTCCGTCCAGATTTTGGAACAGTTGCTCTGTTTTATTTAATTTTTTTTATAGTATTAGATTTTTGAGAAGTTTGAAGCCATCCTAATTTTTTACCTCTCTGAAAGGAGTCTGTTTTCGTCCATTTCTCTGGACAGTTAGTTGACCGTTTTTAATATAATAACCACTGTTCAAAGCATCTTAAATTAATCCTTTGGTTTCTTGCTCCATCTCCCCACCCCCCATCTTTTTTTTTTTTTTTTCTTTTGTCAACCGTTTTTATTCACATCTTGACACACCCGGCAGATCTTGAACTTGTTTTTTAATCATCTTTTTTCCCTTCCTATTTTTTCTCCATGCTATGCTTTCTAAGGGATGACTTGACATTTTTCGAAATTACGACCCTGATAAAAGAAAAGTTTGGGAGTAACCTACGAGACATAGGCATAGGAAAAGTCTGTCTGTCTGTCTTTCTTTCATTCATTCATTCTTTCTTTTTTTCTTTTTGAGAAAGGGTCTCCCTATAGCCTCAGCTGGCCCGGAACTCACTCTGTAGACCAGGCTGGCCTTGAACTCACAGAGATCCATCTGCCTCTGCCTCCTGAGTGCTAGGAATGCTAGGATTAAAGGCATGCGCCACCACTCCTGGATTAAAGACGGTTCTTAGCCACCATGTGGATGCTGGGAATAGAACCCCAGTCCTCTGCAAGAGCATTTGGCGCTCTTAACCACTGAACCATCTTTCCAGCCCAGGAAAAGACTTTCTAAATCAGAGAGCAGCTGCCCAGAAAATAAGATCAACAATTGACAAGTGGGACCTCATTAAACTCAAAAGTTTCTGTACAGCAAAAGAAACAATAAAGTGAAGAGAAAACCCACAGAGTGGGAGGAAACCTTCACCACAGATACATCTGACAGAACATTAACATCCAGAGTATATAACCTACTGAAAAAAACAAAGAAGTTAGAAAACAACCTACTCAAAAGATGGAGTAAAGAGCTGAACAGAGACTTCACAAGTGAGGAAGTAAAGATGGCTGAGAAACATGTTAAAAAGTGTTCAACATCGCCAATAATTAAGGAAATGCAAATGAATACCACTTTAAGATTTCATCTCACTCTGATAAGACTGGCTAGGATCAAGAAAACAAAGGATACCAAATGCTGGAGAGGTTGTGGGGAAAGGGGAACACTCATCCACTGCTGGTGGGAATGTAAACTCGCACAACCACTATGGGAAGCAATGTGGAGAACCCAAAATGAGCCTACCACCTGACCCAGTCATACTGCTCCTGGGTATATAACCACAAGACTCCTACCACAGAGATACAGGCACAGCTATGTTTATTGCAGCTCTCTTCACAATAAAGAGGAGCTGGAACCAACCCAAGTGCTCCTCAACCGAACAGTGGATAGAGAAAATGTGGTACATCTACACAATGGAATTCTATGCAGCAGTAAAGAAAGATGACATCATGAACTTTGCAGGTCAATGGATGGAACTAGAAGATATTATGCTAAGTGAAGTAACACAGTCCCAGAAAAACAGATGACAAATGGTATCCTTCATTAGTGGATGATAGTACCAAGCACCTAGTTACAAGGCAAACTGAGCAATGTTAATGTTATATTTCTTTCTATCTGAAAGCAGCTGTGCTCTTATAATGTGAATCCCTTAGCAGGTTCTAGTATTAACCACCATTTATTATCAGAGTTTGGAATTTTGGTATATAGGTGGAGGATATGTATGCATATTTTAGAGTAATATAAAATTACAATGGAAAAATGTGAATCCTGAAATATGATTTGGAAATAACATACAGTTTATTTTCAGATGCCATAATGGTAGTATAGGTGTGATATATATGTATATGTATATATATACATGTATGCATACATTGAAGCAATACAAATTGTAAGGAAGAATGGTAACATAAGAAGTGGGACAAAGAAATGATGGAAACATTTAATTTCTGCACAAAACAATAAACCTCTGCAGTAGAAAAACTTTAAAAAGACTGAGAAGATGCAAGACATGTATGGCAGAATGCATGAACTCAGGTGGGATGGAGAGCATGGAAAGGGGAATGAGTCTAAATTGGACTGAGACTACAGGTTTTCTCAGAATCACACCACCCTCCGTCTTCATAATGTCATCTTATAAAACTGAAATTGTACACTGGTTAAAAGTAGCCTACTCCCTTAGCTTTTGGCAGCCTCCATTCTAATTTGTCTGTAGGATTTTGACCCTTAAATAACTTGTACTTCATACAAGTGGACTCACACAGTAATTATCTATCTATCTATCTATCTATCTATCTATCTATCTATCTATCTATCATCATCTATCTATTTTGGTCTTTTTGAGACTGGATCTCCCTGTAGCCCCAGCTGGCCTAGAACTCACTATGTAGATCAGGCTGGTCTTGAACTCACAGAGATCTGCCTGTCTCTGCCTCTCGAGTGCACCACCACACCTGGCCTCTTAATTGTCTTTTTATAACTGGAGAATTTCACTTGACATATTGTGCTAAAAGGCATCTGTATTGTGGCATGTGTCAGAATTTCTGCCCTTTTTAAGTTGAGTGAAGTTCATTTTGTATATAGTATACTTCCTTATTCATTCATTCATTGGCGGACATTGGGCTGCTTCTTACATTTTAACTATGTAAAGAGTGATGTTATTATATATTCTTGTATTTCTTCAGACTGCTTTTGTTTCTATTGGAAATATACTCAAAAATGAAAATTGTTGGATCATATGCTAATTGTTTTAATTTTTTTTTTTTTTTTTTTTTTTTTTTTTTTTTTGGTCTTTTCGAGACAGGGTCTCCCTGTAGCCCCAGCTTTCCTGGAACTCACATTGTAGAGCAGGCTGGCCTTGAACTCACAAAGATCCACCTGTCTCTGCCTCCCAAGTGATAGGATTAAAGGCGTGCGCCACCACGCCCGGCTGTTTTAATTTTTTTAATAGAAGATCTGCTGAACTGTTTTCCATGGTGTCTTGTTCTTTGGTAGAATGTTCTTGTTAGTTTAATGTGTTCAAGTTCTTCATTTCTTTGCTTTTTTTAATATTTTGGTCTTGTTGAAGATGGAACCCAAACAATGCTAGGCAAATGTTCAGCTACTGACTTACATTCCCAGACCCCAGACTTAATTTCTGTGTGATTACGTCCATTGCTGAGAGTGGAATATTGAACTCTTCAGTTGTTAAGGTAGAACTGTCCTTTGGGGTGTGGCATTTTATTTGATGGTCTATTGTTAGGTGCAATGTTAAGAAATATAATGTATTTTTCCCTTTTGGTTAGTTGGGGCAAGGTTTTGATATGCCCCTAGCCTCTCATTTGCTGGAATCACGGGCATCTGTCACCACACTTGGCATGAGTTTAATATATCATTTGTCTTAGTACCTACTTTAAATCTATCTTATCTAATAATGGTATAGCTGCCCCTTACTCTCTTTTGTGTACCATTCGTGCGAAGTATCTTTTCTTGGTGTATGTTTTGGGGGATCTAAAATGAGCCTCATTTAGATGGCACATATTTAGATCTTTTTATTTTAGCCATTCAGCTGGTCTGTCATGATTAAAATCAATCCATTGACCTTTTTTTTNTGCAAGACAGTATGGCAGAATGCATAATCAGCGAAGCATGAACTCAGTGGAGATGAGAGCATGTGGAAAGGGAATGAGTCTAAATGTGAGATGGAGACTACAGGTTTTTCTCAGAATCACCACCACCCTCCGATCTTCATAATGTCATTGTATAAAACTGAAATTGTACACTGGTTAAAAGTAGCCTACTCCCTTAGCTTTTGGCAGCCTCCATTCTAATTTGTCTGTAGGATTTTGACCCTTAAATAACTTGTACTTCATACAAGTGGACTCACACAGTAATGATCTAGCTATCTATCTATGCATCTATCTATCTATCTATCTATCTGTATCATCTATCATCTATGTTTGGGTCTTTTTGAGACTGGATCATTCCCTTGTAGCCCCAGCATGGCCTAGAACGTCACTATGTAGAGTCAGGCGGTCTTGAACTCACAGAGATCTGCCTGTCTCTGCTCTCGAGTGCACCACCACACCTGGCCTCTTAATTGTCTTTTTATAACTGGAGAATTTCACTTGACATATTGTGCTAAAAGGCATCTGTATTGTGGCATGTGTCAGAATTTCTGCCCTTTTTAAGTTGAGTGAAGTTCATTTTGTATATAGTAGTACTTCCTATTCATTTTCAATTCAATTGAGCGGACATTGGGCTGTTCTTACATTTCTTAAACTATGTAAAGAGTTGATTTAGTTATATATTCTTTGTATTTCTTCAGACTGGCTTTGTTTCTATTGGAAATAACTCAAAAATTGAAAAATTGTTGGATCATAATTGCTAATTGGTTTTTTTAATGTTTGTTTTGTTATTTTTTTTTTTGGTCTTTCGAGACAGGGTCTCCCTGTAGCCCCAGCTATTCCTGGAACTCACATGTAGAGCAGGCTGGCCTTGAACTCACAAAGAGTCCACCTGTCTCTGCCTTCCCAAGTGATAGGATTAAAGGCGTGCGCCACCACGCCCGGCTGTTTAATTTTTTTAATAGAAGATCTGCTGAACTGTTTTCCATGGTGTCTTGTTCTTTGGTAGAATGTTCTTGTTAGTTTAATGTGTTCAAGTTCTTCATTTCTGTGCTTTTTTTAATATTTTTGGTCTTTTGGAAGATGGACCCAAACACAGTGCTAGGCAAATGGTTCAGCTTACTGACTTACATTCCCAGACCCCAGACTTAATTTCTGTGTGATTACGTCCATTGCTGAGAGTGGAATATTGAACTCTTCAGTTGTTAAGGTAGAACTGTCCTTTGGGGTGTGGCATTTTATTTGATGGTCTATTGTTAGGTGCAATGTTAAGAAATATAATGTATTTTTCCCTTTTGGTTAGTTGGGGCAAGGTTTTGATATGCCCCTAGCCTCTCATTTGCTGGAATCACGGGCATCTGTCACCACACTTGGCATGAGTTTAATATATCATTTGTCTTAGTACCTACTTTAAATCTATCTTATCTAATAATGGTATAGCTGCCCCTTACTCTCTTTTGTGTACCATTCGTGCGAAGTATCTTTTCTTGGTGTATGTTTTGGGGGATCTAAAATGAGCCTCATTTAGATGGCACATATTTAGATCTTTTTATTTTAGCCATTCAGCTGGTCTGTCATGATTAAAATCAATCCATCTGACCTTTTTTTTTTTTTTGTTTTTTTTTTGTTGGTCTTTTTGAGACAGGGTCTCCCTGTAGCCCCAGCTGTCCTGGAACTCACTCTGTAGACCAGGCTGGCCTTGAACTCACAAAGATCCGCCTGCCTCTGCCTCCCAAGTGCTAGGATTAAAAGGCTCAATCCATTGACTTTTAAAGTGAGTACATTTGCTATTTGTTTTCTCTCTGCCTTGCAGCTTTTTAAAGTCCTCATTTCCTAAAGTAGTGTCTTGTGTTTTAAAACATCGTTTTGTTTTGTTTTGTTTTTGTTGTTTCTTTAATGAAATCTCCACATTGGTTCTCATTTTTTCATATATTTTTTTTGGAGGGTATAGGTCTTTTTTGAGATAAGGTCTCCCTGCACCCTAGGTGTCCTGGAACTTGCTATGGAGACCTGGCTGCCCTCACTCTCACAGAGATCCACTTGCCTCTGTCTCCCGAATGCTAGAATTAAAGTCATGCACCACCATGACGAGTTATATTTGAATTTTTAAAATTTATTTATGTTATGCTTGTGTGTATAGGTGTGGACAGCTTGCAGGAGGCAATTCTACCATGTTTGTTCCTGAGGATAGAACTCAGGTCATCAGGCTTGGCAGCAAGCACTTTGACTGAGCCATCTTGGCAGCCCAAGCCAAATCCTTGTTGAAAGGATTGTGTTTGATAACTCACTTCTGCCGTTGTAATGAGTCTCAGTGTGGGTCACCTTATCCTGAAATTTATATACATACGTATATACATATATGTATTCATAACTTCATCAAATGGGAGTTTGTTTTGTCGTTTTTTTGTTTTGTGGGTGTTTTGTTTTGTTTTGTTTTTTTGAGACAGGGTCTCCCCATAGCCCCAGTTGGAACTCACTCCATAGACCAGGCTGGCCTTGAACTCACAGAGATCTGCCTGCCTCTGCCTCCCAGAGTGCTAGGATTAAAGGTGTGCACCATTACGCCCGGCTTAAAGATGGTTCTTAGCCACCTTGTGGGTGCTGGGAATCAAACCCAGATCCTCTGCAAGAGCAGTTGGTGCTCTTAACCTCTGAGACATCTCTCTAGCTCCTTGTTTTTTTATATTCTTGATCTCCCCTCTCTCCCCCTTCTGGGACTCCCTCAAAGTGTATGTGGTTCACTTTATTGTTTCCATAGGTCTCCCAGGGCCCTGCTTATCAATACTCTTTCTGTTACTGGGACTTGATCAGCTCTGCTTTGCTGCCCTCTACCTCACTGACTCTATAATCTGTCTGTAGCTTTGGAATCTTAGACCTTTTCTGTTTTTCCGTGAGCATGCACATTCTCTTTCTAACTTTACATGTATATGTAGTTGTTTTTGCACTTCCTCATTCTTTTGTTTCATGTTTTGAAGTGGGGTCTTCTGTGTAGACAGGTTGGCTTTGAGCTCAGTCTTCTGACTTCAGCCTCCTGAGTGCTGGAATTACAGATGTGTACACTGCTTTTGGCTATTAATATTCTAGTTTTTTATTGTCTGGCCCTTAAAAATGGAAAAGGAGAAAGTTGACGGGGTAAAACGGGCATTGGTCCTTTAAATTCCTTGCAAGGCACTTCAGCTGGAGAGGCAAGTGTTTACAACAACAGGAAGGGAAGAAGCCTCAACACTGGCACCTGCCTTTGAAATCAGAGCAGCAAATTGTGATCTCTGATACTTGGAGGACAGTATTTTCTATGTTCCCTTTGGCTTCTGCATTTGTGTGTAGTCTGCTCCAGGAATGCGTGGAGGATCACCTGCTGTGAGGCTGGTAGCTACTACTGTGCCTGTTGCTGAAATGGAACAAAGTCAACTTCAGGGGGTAAGAGTGTAGTGTGCAAGGCCTGGGCTTGATCCCAGCAAAGTCAACCAGCCAATAAAATAAAAATTTAGTTGACAGTTTTTGCCTTCCTCTGGAAGTTGCAAACCTTCAGTTAACACCAGAGTTCCAATTAGTACAGCAGACAGATCCTGCCCCGTGCATTTGCTGTCCTAAGTGTGGAGGAGGATTCTGGGTACTCCTATCCTAGTTAGCATCTTCCCAGAATATTAGGGGAGGGGACTGGTTGCTACATTGATTTTCCTCTTTCCCTACTGCAGGTGAAGAAGTCATTTTTCACAGGTGTCCTTAGCCTTTACACCCTCCTGTCAGCTTTCCGTTTAAAGCTGTATCCCTGTCCTTTTTGTTCTCCCTGGCCTTCTTAGTTCATGTCTAGGTGAGCTATAAACTACTGCTTACATTAAAATGCTAGTTTAGTAGGGCTTGGGAAAGAAGCAAAAATAGACAAGGGTGTTGGATTGTTATCCAGGAGTCTTACCTTTATATGTACACTTGCCTCATCTCCTTCAACTAGATTACAAACCCTGGTTTAGCTTTGGTTATGCCTCTCTTTATGCCTCTTAGTAACTAGACTAGTTTAGTGTTTTCCGGATAGCATATCATACTCTGTTTGAATCATTAATGATTAATGTATATAACAAATAGGCAATCATTTGCCCCTGAGCAGTAAGTCAGTCCCTTTTTCTTTTCTCCCTGCATACTGAAAATGATTGGCAGTCTACTTGACACTCTATGGACATACACTAACGGATACTAAGTTAATACATTATTGAGTACAGTTAAATTTTACCGAACTATAGTCTTTAACCTAATTGCATGTATGTTTCATTTTGCCTGACTTCCTGGACTAACAGTAACTGATGAGTAGAATGAGGACAGAGAGTTAGAAAAGGCCTGTGAAATATTTATCTCCTGCTCTTTCCTTGTTTTTCCTGTTAATTAATATCCTCTTATTGAGGAAGTACTTTTAAGTCTTTTTTTTTTTAATTTTATTTATTTCTGTATGTGTATGAATGTACTGTCTTCATGCAAGTTTGTGCACCCGTGTCGTGCAATGCCGTGGAGGTCAGAAGAGGGTCTCGGATTCCCCTGGAACTGGAGTTCTCTTGGAATTGGAGTTTCAGACGGTTCTCGGCCGCCATGTGGGTGCTGGGGATCGAACCCGAGTCCTCTGTAAGAACAGTCGGCGCTCTTAACCGCTAGGCCATTTCTCCAGCCCTTAAGTCTTTTCTATCCTGTTATATCCTCTTATTAAGGAAGTGCTTTAAGATTTTCCTGTCCTGTTAATATCTTATTGAAGAAGTGCTTTTATAAAGATTTTTCTATCCTGCTAATTACCATCTTATTTTTTTCAATATTTGTTTATTTATTTTCTCTGTGTATGAATGTACTGTTTGCATGTAGGTCTGTGCACCCGTGTCGTGCAATGCTGCGGAGGTCAGAAGAGGGTCTCGGATTCCCCTGGAACTGGAGTTCTCCTGGAATTGGAGTTACAGATGGTTCTCAGCCACCATGTGGGTGCTGGGGATCGAACCCGGGTCCTCTGCAAGAGCGGTCGGCGCTCTTAACCGCTGGGGTATCTCTCCAGCCCTACCATCTTCTTATTGAGGAAGTACTTTAAGGTTTTTCTATCCTGTTAATATCTTTTTATCGAGGAATTGCTGTAAGGTTTTTCTAATCTGTTATAATCCCTTATAGCAGCTCATGTAATTTAGCGATTTTGTATTTAATTTAAAGCAGTGGGTTCTTAGAATGCTCTGTAGACCGGGCTGGCCTTGAACTCACAAAAGTCTGCCTGCCTCTGCCTCCTGAGTGCTAGAATTAAAGGCGTGCACCACCACACCTAGCCTAAGACACCCTGTGGGTGCTAGGAATTGAACCCGGGTCCTCTGCAAGAGCAGTCGGTGCTCTTAACCGCTGAGCCATCTCTTCAGCCCCTGGTGTAGACTCTTAACATTCAGCCTGAACACTAAATGAAGATGAGAACTGTGTTTGATGTCCTAGGGTAATGGGGGTATGTCTGCTAATTACCTTGTCTTTTCAGTCCTAACAGGGGCTTTACAGAAATGCACTGCATGAGTGGCCATGATAACTTTGTATCTTGTGTCTGCATCATACCTTCAAGTGACATATATCCTCATGGACTGATTGCCACTGGAGGAAATGACAACAACATTTGTATTTTCTCACTGGACAGTCCAATGCCACTTTATATTTTAAAAGGTCACAAAGATACTGGTAAGTATAGCATGCTGATGTAATTATCTTTTTGTGGAAGTCTCACCCCTTGATTTAAAATGAACATATTTTTCTGCTTGTGTTCTGAGCAGTATTTGTTAACAGATACTTTTTTTGGACATCTTAGTTCTTTTTTTTTTTTTTTTTTTCTTTTGGTCTTTTTGACACAGGGTCTCCCTTTTTTTTTTTTTTTTTTTTTTTTCAGCTGTCCTGGAACTTGATGGCCTTGAGCTCACAGAGGTCCGCCTGCTCTGCCTCCCACGTGCTAGAATTAAAAGTGAGCTGCGCCACCCACTATGCCCGGCTTTTCTTTTTTTTTTTTTTTTTATTTTTTTTTGACACATGGCTTCTTTTAATTCTCTGTTTTAAATTACTCTATAGATTTTAATAGATGGGGAACAAACCAAACATCAGTTAATTTTTTGTTTGGTGGGACTAAAAACCTTAGGATATCTCCCTTCATATGTAATGGAAGGCCTTTTTTTTTTTTTTTTCTGCCACTGCAGCTGTATCTCAAGCCTACATAAATACAGATTAAGCCGATGTTCCAAGTTATGAAGGAAAAGAGGGGGCTGGAGATTGACTAGCCTAGCGTTTTTAAGGCAACCGACGCTCTGGCAGGGACCTCGCGTGGTCTCGATCCTCAGCACCCCCAGGGGCTAAGAAACCGTTCTGCTAACTTCCAATTCCAGGAGGGATATCCAGTCTTCAAGGGGGAAACGCGCGACCTCTTCACCTCCGCCGTTGCCTTGTCCGACACGGGGCATAGACCTGATGCAGACAGTACGTTCAAATACATACAAAAATAATAATATGTAAAAATAAAAAAATTAAAAAAAAAACTGAACGGAAAGACTGTAATTTTTAATATATGTCACTAATTTGGGGGTTATCCACTCTATAAAACGTATATACAAGAAGTTACTTAGCGAAACTAAAGGTTCATTATCTTGTCTTCTTGGCTGTTAATCAGCAGATGGAAGCCTGAGAAGGAGTATGTTTAGGGATCTGGTATCATTAATGAGTAAATAAATACTTTTGAATATCATTTTTCTGTGATTTTTATATATTCCCGATTCTGTGATAATCTTTTATTTGTGTGTGGCTTAACAACTTTTTACAAAAATGGTGTTTTAGATTTTAATAAATATGTATTTGAAGTTTGCTTTGCATGGTGTGTGTGTGTGTTTTGTGGTCTAGACTGGTGTGTGTGTCTCCGGATGGCCAATCTCTAGAATTGGAATATAGATGGTTTGTTCTGCTCCATGAGGTTTTGTGAACCAAACCCAAGTCTCTACAAAGCTTATCAAATGTTCCTTAACCTTTTGCACCATCTTCCCGCACCAAGTTATTTTATTGATTTTACTTTTATTTATTATTTTATTTGGTATATTTTGAGACAGGTTCCCTTTAGTTCCAGATGGCCTAGAGCTCACTCTGTAGACCAGGCTGGCCTTGAACTCACAGAGATCCGCCTGCCTCTGCCTCCCAAGTGCTAGGATTAAAGGCGTATGCCACCATGCCCAGCTTTTTTTTTTTTTTTAATTATGCATATGTGGATGTGTCTGTGTGGGTATGGGCACTAGTGCAGGTGCCTGTTGTAGTCAGATGTGTCAGATCTTTCTGGAGCTGATGTTACAGGCAGTTGTGAGCTGCCCAGTGTGGTGAGCTGCCCAGTGTGGGTGTGGGGAACCAAACTTCTTCAAGAGCAGTTTATGCTTTAACTACTAACCACCTCTCCAGCTCCTGTACAGACATATATGTTTGTATGTGTAGAGTAGTTTGGAACATGAGGTGTAAATATGTTAATTTAATTCCTGTAAAGAATATGTAAAATGTCTGTGTGTGTGTGTGTGTGTGTGTATATATATATGTGTGTGTGTGTGATTAATTACATATATATGTATGTAATTAATTAATTAATTAATTAATTGAGAGAAGGTCTTACTATATAGCCCTGGTTAGCTTGGAATTGCTGTGTAGACCAGGGTAGCATTGAACTTAAGGAGATCTCCCTGTCTCCCAATTGCTGAGATTAAAGGTATGTACCACCATGCCCAGTGTGTATTATATAGACTTAAAAAATTTTCATATTTTAGAATGCTTCAGATGCATATAAATTACAGACTTGGTGTTTTATAATGATTTATTAAATAAACATGGATACAAGAGAGTAGTAATGTAATAGCCCCATTATCTATGTTTTATGTGTATTGAGTGTATTGCATGTATGTCAGTGCACCTGTGTTGTGCAGTGCGGTGGAGGACAGAGGAGGGTTTCAGATCCCCTGGAACTGGAGTTATGGACATTTGTTAGCCACTATATGGGTGCTGGAATCTTTTGCAAGAGCAGCTAGCGTTCTTAACCACTGAGTGCCATCTTCCCAGTGCCTAACTATGCCATTGTTTAAAAATGAAATTCTTGACATAGTATTACTTTCATAATATTTCAATATGTAACTAAAACATTGCAAACTTTTCTGCAAATCGTCAGTTATTAATGTCTTTGGCTTTCCAGGCCACACGGTTGCTGTTAAAACTACTCAACTCATGCAAAAGCATGAATCAGCATGTCTGTTTTCAGTAAATCCGTATGGCTTCTCACATGCTAGGCAAGTTCTCCAGTACCGAACTGTATCTCTTTTTACTTATTTTGAGACAAGATCTTGGTGAATTGCCCAACATATCCTTGAACTCACTCTGTTACTGAGGTAGACTCTAAATTTGTGATCTTACTGCTTTAGCCATCTGGATAGCTGGGATTGCAGGCCCGTGCTATCCAGGTAATGCAATAAGTCCCATTGGTTTATGGAATGGGCATGTTTGGTTAGCATCAGAATTTCCAATCTTTTGTTAGTATAGATAATGTCTTTAAGAAGACCAGCACCACCATGCCTGTCTCTCTCTGTGTCTTTTCATCAGTTTCTTTGCTTATTTTGTTTTCCTTGGTGTTTGAAAATAAATTATTGGGACTGGAGAGGTGGCCTAGTGGTTAAGAGCACTGACTGCTCTTGCAGAGGACCTGGGTTTGATCCCCAGCACCCACATGGCGGCTGAGAACCGTCTTTAACTCCAGTTCCAGGGGAATCCGACGCCCTCTTCTGACTTCTGTGGCATTGCACGACACAGGTGCACAAACCTACATGCAGACAGAGTACATTCATACATATAAAAAATAATAGTTGGGGCTGGAGAGATGGCCTAGCGGTTAAGAGCGCCGACCGCTCTTACAGAGGACCCGGGTTCGATCCCCAGCACCCACATGGCGGCCGAGAGCCGTCTGAAACTCCAATTCCAGGAGAACTCCAGTTCCAGGGGAATCCGAGACCCTCTTCTGACCTCCGCGGCATTGCACGACACGGGTGCACAAACCTGCATGCAGACAGTACA